>JAVSBS010011454.1:64317-94535 GCA_033124195.1 Coracias cyanogaster | reverse complement strand
GAAGAGAATTAACATTTCTCTACCAGTTTCAGATTCCTGTTGTGAGGCGGGGAGTTGCTCATCGGACTCTCCTCCCTCTCAAGGATCCCTCCCCTTCATTTACCATATTTAGTAATATCTCCCAGTCTGTTAATGGTACTGTTACATAGCTCAAAAGTTAACTTATCCAGGCAGTCTCTATTAATATATGATATATAGGTAAATCTTGTACTATGACAGTAGGAAAAGACTTTTTTAATGTAAACTTGAATAATGCACTTAAATTTCTCTCTGACATTTTTGCATTGCAAACTAGGAATGGCACATACTTGTGTATGTTTTACATTACATAAACATTACAATATACAAGGGCAGAATGATTTAAAGTGAGCAAAACCAGTAAAATATGAATCATATCTTGGCTTGAGATCAACACAATGCTGAAACATCAAGTGCTTTCATCTAAAAATACAAGGACAGCTGAGTTCCTCAAAGCATGTTGTTGCTTGTATGACCTTTTTTGTTCTATAGTATCTGAAGAACAGTGATTAGAAGGAACTCTAGCTGAAATTAAAGTGCAATTTATCCTTGACTGACTGACCCAGTATTCCTGGCTCTACTTTTATCTTGGGATCTGCTAACCCAGACCTCTAAACACATTGAACAACTTTGCCGGTGCAGACCCTCCTAACTTCTGCAATCTCTTATTAGAAAGGAAACCGATATAGACCAAAGGGACAATGCTTGTGTTCTTCCTACCAAAAAACCTTAGTCAAGAACTTGACTTCTTCCACTTCCAAAAATATTCAGGCAGCCTTCTGAAATTTAAATGAAAGAGCAGCCGTGATTTCTATCATGAGGATCAAAACATTTAGAATAAAAAGTCTTAATAACAGAAAAAGAGTTTTACTGCTGTGACAGGAGTATTTGCAATTACTATGTGACACACAATATAAATGTAAAAAATGTTACATTGCAAGGGAATAAGGAATGTTTATTGAACAATTCTTTTTTATTAAAATTATACTCTGGTGACTGAGAGAGTATTTGGCTAGTGCCTGGAAGATGCTTTATAACCCCGGCTAATAGACTATACATCCATGAAAAGAAAGCCAAGCATAGGACTTACCTAGGCAAGTTCTGCCAGGAATCTATTTCCTACAAAGGTTGCTCTCTCTGTTTCAGCTTATATGTACAGATTTGCTGAACCTTAGAGCAAGTTAATACAGAGAGACTGTTTACTTAAACACTCAACTGTATTGCTGCTGTACTTAGAAGCTGTCAGATATTTAATCATAGTAAGTAATTTATTAAACAAAGCAGTAAAGTTGTATTTTACAGCGCTGGACAGCCAGTACTGTCCTTTGACCCCAGCCTCCTTAACAGTGGTGCCAAAACGGCTATTTACACACTGCCTGAAAAAAGAACTCACGCTCTGAATCTTGGTTTGCTGAATTTAAACACCACAGCAGTTGGAAGAGTAAATGGCATAATGCGCAGTGCTAGCATGTATAGTTTACGTTTTATTGTTGGTAGCACTGTAATGTTTATAATTCCCTGCAAAACGCTGAATGAAATACAGAGATCATCTGTGCACTTACCTCATTTAACGTGCCAGAAGTTTGTCTCGTAAGAAGAGCTTTCTTAGGACAGATATAGTGCTTTTCCAAACATGAGTTTAGGAACTAAAGCCATGGAGGCTTCTTTTATACCCTTAGAGCAGTTAACTTCCAAACAGCCTTTAACTCCTACTCTCCCAGGATACTACAAGCACCCACGAATTCGTGGCGTGAATGCAGGCACTTGAAAAGCTTTCACTCTTCTGAATTAAACACCAGGAATGATCCCTTATTCCTGTGCTTTGCCAAGACTTACACTTTGAAAAATTATGTAGGGTCGTATTTAGTTTACTAAGAATGCAGATTGTTTTTATGTTCTACATGCAAATATCTGGTAGTTCATCTGAAAGCTTAGAATGTGTGCCACAAGCTGAAAAAGAAATGCAATAATAAAACATAAATCAAATGAAACTTAGCCATCAAAGCTATGAAAGTATGTATATAAGAAGTGTGATACGGCCTTCCAAGGTGTGGTGGTACAGGCCCACCCTGCTCTGGGCCAGTTTGCGAAACCAGTACCTCCGTTGCTTAGTTTTGCAATGTAGGAGGCTGGCAGAGCTTGGTGCATTCTAATACCTGACACGTTCTGACTCTGCAAGTCCACATCAAACTAAGCAGATTCCCCCACACCATCCAGAGACGGGGTCAGCAAGATGGAATAGCTGGGCACTCCCTAACTATGTCCATAACTCCGGAATCCTTTGGGAAGGTGCCTGTGCAAGACCACAGCCCCATCAGGGAAGAGCCGAGCTAGCCTGACAAGATTAATGGCAACAGTGGGTAAGTACTAGTCTAGTACTGACCAAAGGCAATCATCTTGCGACCCTATAAATACTGATCTTGAAGTGAGGCCCACTGGAGCTCTCCAGGGTCTCAGTGGGCTGAGTCTTGGTATCTCCCCTTCAGCTGGGATGCTTCTCAAGCCAGACTCTGACCATCCACTGGTAAAGTCAATGAAGGGAAAAGACCATCTGCTTCTGATAAGCTTACGAAGGGAGAATCACCATTTGTCTGCAAAGCCTGACAAAGGGAATCACCATCTGCTTCTAATAAGCCAACAAAGGGAGATGTAAGTATTTGTAATCTGTAGGATTTTTTTCAAAAATCCTGGAGGTCTTGAGGTAAGAAAGATACCATCTTACTTATAGGTTAAACTCTATACTGTATATAGCTCTGTGTGTGTGATTTGCTTTTGCTTTGTTAAATCCTATGTGAATCACTGTATTTACTATAACCAGTTATTGATTTTGATCGATTAAGCATTGCTATATTTCAAGTTACTGTATCAGCGTTAATATACTTGAATTGCTGCTATCGCTTACCTGAAGTTATGTAAGAAACACAATATTGCACTAAGCACCACACTAAAGTCAAATCATTTTGTCAAATCATTAATCTATCTCAGTAAGTTGCATTGCTGCTTTCATTTGAGTGAGGTGCATTCCGCTCATTCTGTGGCAATAACCACTGATTTAGGTTATTTAAAGGGGAAACTCTCCTTAAACCATGCAACACAAGGCTAAAGGAAAAGGGTGACAAAAAAAAGACAGGCTCCCATCCTGTCAAGTGCCGAGGTTTTACAGGGGAGCTAGTCAGAATTTACCCACTTGCAAACAGCCAGGTCTAAAACCCAGAGTAGGCGTTGAAGAGGAAAACCAGTGTGAAGTATGCAGATAGTTTTACTAACATCCATGCTTGTGTTCGCACATTTGGGGGTGCTCAGCTCCTGCCCCAGGTTCTCTAATGCTGAACATGTGGGCCAGTTCCATGGGGAACGGAGATAAATAATCCTACGGAAGACTGATTAAATCCTTCCTGCTGTCCGGGCCAGGGGTGGGTTCCAGGCCAGGGTTTGCCCAGGGCCATGTGCGGGTGCCTGTGGGAGGAGGCCCCTTCCCGCCCTTTTCTCCCTCACTGGTGAGGGCGCAGCCTTAGAGCCGTTATTTTTGGCGGGCTTCGCCTCAGCCCCCTCCTTCGGACTCCAGTAAGAGCTTCAGATTCCTTCAGCCTGAGGCGGCTGCTGCTGTGTGAAGTACTGCGGAGCCTTACTCTGGTATCTCCTCCATCCTTAGCTTAATTTTTTCTGCAGCTACAATTCTGGGTGTTGGTTGCTTATCTTGAAGAAAGGACAGAAAGAAAGCCAATACAGTCTAAAATCCTATATAACACCAGCTGGCTTCGTAAACTGAGAAGTCAAGTTTATGGGGTTTTATTTTATGAGTTATGTCGCTTGCTTGTGGCCATTAGGCTTCCTAGTTCTAGCAATGCAGTTAAAATGGTGCAACGGCAATGAACGAAGCTGCTCTAATGTTGTCCCACATGTAACTGACGTATCTCACAGAAATGAAAGGTAAATTAATCTATTAGTCTTGCTGTGGTAGGTACTTGTGCTTCATTCTTATCAACATCTTTGCTGTGTGTGGTTAACTGCCAGATCAGGAGAAATGCAGAGATAACGTCTTATTTATACACACAAGCATGCGGTATTATTCATATGCCGCTAAAGGCAATGTGCACCAGTAACTAACTTTGACAGAACTGCAATTAAAGTTACACAGTCTGTGTAGTATCCTTGATGTATTCAGGAACACATAGATATTTACTATAGAAGTAGATTAATCAGAAAACAAATATGGCAAACTACGTGTACCTAATACGCTAGTATATGCTGCTTCTGTTCATAATATCTGGGTGATAATGGGGTTTTGACTTGTGAATATGAGGGAATTGTTTGAAAGTTTTAGGTCTGTACCACAAAGCACAGAAAAAAAGTTTATTTTTTGAAGTGTGATGCTATTTTTCACAGAATAGTTAGATCAGTTTTTTATTCAATGCCACGTGACTTGCCATCACGCTTTGAAGCAATGTACAAGTATGCATTTTCTATTAGTGTTCTATCCTCAGGAATTAAGAAAAGATGCTTTGTATTTGACTGTATACGTACTGTTATATTCACAAGTGAATTGAAAAATTTTACAGCACTTAAAAAAGGTAGAGAATACAGCTTTTGCTTCAAAAATATAATCGTTTGGGCCCTTAATCTGCAAAGAGGAACTGCATGTTACTTGTGTACCTGTGGATCTTTTAAAGTCAGTATCACTGCTCGCATGTTTTAGGCTTGTGTCTGAAGTGATGCACATCACTGGGTATGCAGAGAATGAAAAGAAACTGCCATAAAAATCACGTAAAATTTAGATGTGTTTACAACATTAATTAGTTTACTTTGTCTGCTTATCTGACTTCCATACAGCAAATTTGTAGTAATCAATACATTGCCACCTACTAATACACAGCAGAGAAATGAAAAGGATTGCAACTGACACTTCGGCTCGCAGCACAGCAGGTACCATCCCTTCTTTTGTGCTTTACCATTCATTACACTTATATATATATACACATCCGTACACATATGCAATATTAACACAGAATATACCATATTCAGTCCTGGACCACCATTTCCTGCGTGGACTTCCATGAATTAGGTGTTTTATTGCAGCACAGATTTTGAATGGAGTCAGGGGCACTCGTCACCAAGGACAGAGGTCTGGGAGTGTAAATTCTGTGAGGCAATGGCTGGTCTCTTACGTGTTTCTGAACTGTAATTCTTATGGGTGCTGTAAAATAATTGTTGAGTAATTTTATTTACGTATTTTAACTGTAGATTGTGGATCCTTTTGCTATTGGTATAGTATTATTATTATTTGAATTTTAACTTTAGGTTGCCTGCCCGTACCTCTGTTCAATCAAAAAAAAAGAAGTAGACAGCCCCTCACTTCAAACCCTCTGAAAAGTGAGCCAGGAACCACTTCCGGAACTTGTACTTATGACTATTCTCCTACGTCATTTGGTAAATAAAATACATGTTGGGTTTTTTTAATGGCTCTAAATCCAAATAAACTTTAGGATTCTATTTGATTAAACTGGACATTGTCTTTATCAAGAACTATACACATACATTATATTAATTTCTGAAAAGCTCATTATGTAAAGAATGTCCTCCAGGAAATGTCCTTCTCCTCTATACAATTAAGCTTTTTATACTTTGTGCCTAGAGGGAGTTTGACTCTTTGTGTGTTAGAGAATGAAGTAGCACCGGCATTTAAATAGAGTCTCTTGAAACTCTGACCTTTTGTTTTCAGTTGATTTCAATCAACATTCAAGTCCTGTGTTACAAGAAGAAACTTTTATAAGATGCCTTTCTTGTAGTTCGGAAGAGAACTTCAAATTCTGCTTGGAAAGAATGATGCAGAATTCTGCCTTTAGTACTTTCTTTGTGTTTTACTTATAATGAAGTGAAAAAGGTTACTTAGAATGAAGTAAAAGTCTGTTCTAGTAAGTCTAATGTCTGTAACTTAACCATTGTCTAGAGAAGCAACCTACTTGTTAGAAGTTGCCTTTTAATTACAGAAATCAAAGGATCACGTTCCCCCTTCCCTGCCCCCCTTCTCCTTCCTGTGTGAGACTTTGTAGAACATTAGCAGATAATGAGTAGGAGCCCTAAGCAGACCTGTTACCTTGCAACCTTTTCAGTTTGTATCCATATTCAATCCTTTGTCTTTTGAGAATCAGGCTGGGGAACTGCAAACCCAGAAGTGGCTGAACTAGAGAAAGCAGCAAACAATGGGTATGTAAAAGCAGATTATTTGTTGCTTATTGATTTCTGTTTGCTGCTAATTGTTTCACAAACTATGATCCATGTGCCTGTCTTGCAATAAAGCTGCTACTGTGTCACTGATACTATAAACTTATCTTTGAAAGCCGAACAGAACATCTGATGGCTCCTTCCCTTATGAAATCACCAAATGCATCAAAGTATAATTTAGCAAATGCTGGAAAAAACTTCTATGCCTGCAGGTTGGTGAAGTCTTTTAAGTGTAATTATCTTTCCTCAGCCAAAATTATTCTCATCTTTCGATATTCCATATTCTTGTAGCATTCAGGGAGACCCTTTTAATTCTCAGCTCATCACTAGTCCTCAATAATGCCATTGTGCTTATGAGCCACTGAAATGAAGGCTCTTTCCAGTGTACCTAATGAGGCCTATTAAATAGACCTAATCACTAGCCTTCTTATCAGGCCTAAAATCCAGTCTCACCATAAAAGTTGATTGAATTTTGCTCGTCTTAGATGTAATTTTTGAGATTCCCCTTGACTTGAAGTTTTGCCCACCTTCAAACCAAATTTACCTGTAGATTTAAATAAGCTCCTGTAAGTGTACATTACGGCAGCTGTATATCAAAATATTTAATCAGAACTGAACATAATTGTGAACTCTGTGCTTTTATAAACCAAGGAAAAGCTTACAGATTCGGGTGCCCAGAGCTGGCAGGCAAACTTCCAGCAATGTTATAATTGTCCTTTTTTCTCCCTTCCCTTCCTCCTACTCCTTTTACATTGGCAAAAAGAGAGTGAATGTTTCAAACAAGTGCCTTCAAAGGCAAAACAGAACGGAGGTGGAAGGAATTTCTGAGATACCTTTATAAAGAAGCATGTCAGAAATAACAAGGTCAGCACTAGAGTGTTGTAAAATTACTTCCTCAGTAATGGTGGTGGAAGAATTCGGAAATACCACTCTCAGAAGAAACTTTGCTTATTTTATTTTAGAGTTATGGAAAAAAATGTGAATCTCAGGAAAGATCCCTTATAGAGGGCAGGACAATAACTGAGCAAGCTTTTCAGGTCTATTGAATTCAGCTGGATTTAAGCACAGGTGTGGTCACTGCCCTGTATATGGATAAATTTAAGTGTATACTCAAGTGCTTTGAGTCTGAATCTTTAACAGATGTTTTTAAAGCTAGAACAACAAAACAGAGATTACTATTCTATACTTTAATGATGTATATGAGTATTCAGAATAGATGCTATGATACTGAACTATATCTAATGTTGTACCACAGGGCAGAGGAGAAGGTTCCCAGTACTAAAGTTTGGAACAGAAATGAGTGCACTCCTTTAAGTAACAGAAGAGATTCACGGTCTGATAGTGGAATTGCTCAAAAGTTTGGGAACCTTTCAAGTAGTTTGAAAACTGTTCAGCAGCAAAAACCCTCTGCTAACCATAATTCATCTCAGCTTATCAAAACAACAGAAACCAGCCAAACATACACATCTAAAGGACAATGGCCAGGGAAACCTAACCCTCTTTCAGGAAGTCTGCAGGATTGTAGTCTGCCATTTAAGTTCAATCACAATATTCAGCGAAGTCAAATGAACGAAAACCAATTGCATTGTGTTCCAGAAGACAAAAGTCAGGTAAACTTACGGAGAGATATAATAAGAAGAGACAACGAAGAAAACAGTAAAGAAAACTAAGGAAAAGGGGGGGTCTTTAATCAGTCCTAGCTGCCTTAGTAAACCATTAAGTTTCTGAAAATTTAAAATTGAGATTTTCTTATTATAATAACCTACAATCCTAAGCATGATCTTGTAAACTGGCAAACACTTGTTTGTTTAGTCTGAACAAATACTCTCATTCTAATGTAAATATTGGCTATCTAAAATAATATATAAATGTCTATGTGCCTTTTTAAATTGCACGAGAGTGTATCTCTAACTTGAGTTTTCATCTTCCTCTGAAAGGAAGTTTCATCATCTCAATTAAAAATCAAAGACAGAAGGAATTCTTTGCGAATCATATCTGCAGTCATTGAAAGTATGAGGCACTGGAGCCAATACGCTTATAAAACTGCTCTATTGTTTGAAGTTTTAGGTAAGCACCGTAGATTGTGTTGTAACTGATAATAATGGTAGGACAACAGCCAAGAGAAAATCTTATTAACTGTAGGAACAATAGCTGAAATACCTAAAACCACAAAATACTGGCATGAGCACCATTTAATTTTCCTGCTGGCATTCAGCTATCAAAGGTGACTAAAATAGGTGCAAAATTAATAACGCAGTCATCCTCCAACATTTAAGCTCTTTTTATCCTGTTTCTTTTCTTTCCTTGGTTTTGGAATGTATTCCAATAAATTTTCCTATTTAATAGGAAACTTCCATAGAGAGGTACAGTTATAAGGTAATTTGAAACACAATTAACCTGGGAATAAATTCAAGTCTGGAGTATTTGTAAACATAGATGGCTTTTAGCATGTTTCGCTTTTGCTTTTTAATTGACATTATCCGAGAAATTAACATGACAAAAGACTAAAATGAGCAAACTAAATCAGGAATTAGAATTTACAATGTAATGACATCTCAGAAACTATTATTTTGATGACGTTGCAAATATTTAAAGCTGATTTGCATATGAAGATCAGCAAAACTTAAAGAGGATTGTGTTGTGCTCTGCTTAACAAGGGAGTAACCTGTTTATAGTGGTGGTTATGAAAACCACATTTGGTCACTCGCTTCAGCGAGACATCACCTACACTGGTACTACTCAAAAACTATGGCAAGCCCAGAGTTTGTGCTGGAACTTCCCCTGCTGGCAGCGCAACTTCTCACAGAAAGCTGATGCTGACTTGATATATCTTAGTGCTTTTGTGTAGTGAATGTTGTCACGGTATCTTTGCATATCGTACTTGGTGCTGCTCTCATGATTGATTTCTGCTAAATGGTACAGGCACACTTGATTCTGCCGTCACACCTGGAGCGTATGGGGCAAAGAATTTTCTTCTGAGAGATGGAAAGGAGAGCCTGCCTTGTGTCTTTTATGAAATTGTGAGTACTCTGTATCCATACCTAACACAGACACCACTAGCTTCTAAGTAGGTGATCACAGCAAAAAAGCTGATGTAAATTCCTTCTGCAATCGATACAGCCTTCAGAAATCCACTAATATCCAACAACCGTGCATTTTGAAAGCTTTTACATTAGAAAGATGATATACTTTTTAAAATTTGTTTTTTTTTATGCTATTGCTGAAGGACCGGGAGCTTCCAAGACTAATTAGAGGTCGAGTGCACAGGTGCATGGGAAACTATGATGCAAAAAGGAACATTTTCAAGTGCGTCTCTGTAAGACCAGCAACTATTCAAGAGCAGAACACTTTCCAAGGATTTGTTAAAATTGCAGATGTTGAGATGACAGCATACATAAAAACAATGAATGAAATTTAGAAGTCACAGTGGTTGTCCAAAACTCATTTTTCACTTGTCACTACATATTGAGGCTGGACATCCTAAAGTATTTACCAAAACGAATACTGAATATCTAATTAAATAATTGAAAATATCGTTATGCTGTGTTACCCAACAAATGTTAGTGCCAATGTTTTGTTTCCATTATTGCTTTTCATAGCTTACCTGTCCTAGTTATATATGCAATAACAGGGGGTTCTTACATAGTAGATTAGATTTTACTGGAGAAAATATGAATTAAAATGTTTGAGTTTTGAGGTAGTGCCAGTGCCTCAGAAAAAGGTCATCAATAGTAACTCAGATTGCCATTGCTTTTCATTATCTTCAACTTTTAGAAATTCCTTCAAGATCTATTTCAAACTGTTGACTGGATCTTTTGAGGAGCATTTGGTCAAACTGTAATGGCTAACACACATCAGCAAAGTTCTCTTTAGCTCTGCATATTGCAGTAAAACTGCTCTTCGGGAGGAAGCAGGACGGTAGTCTTGATTCCACCTCAATTCCAGCTCACAGGTTCCCTTTCCTTTGCTGGATTGCAAGAATACCTGTAAAAGCTTTTACAGAAATGAACATAACAGATACTATAGAAAGATTTCACAGGATGCAGCTGTATGTATGAGACATTCATATGGTTCCTGCTTCATAGTTTATAAAAAATTAACCAGGATAACACCTGCATAAAAGAGCAACAGCCCCTGAAGCTGTAGGAAGAGTGCTCAAGGACACAGAGGAAGTTGGAGAGAGATAAATTGTTTGAACACAGAACTTCCTTGCCTTGGCCATAGAAACATCTTTCATGAGGGATAGACCATGTGGATGTTTATGTGTCTTTGCCTTCAAACATTAACTTTCATAGATTATTCCTGCTGTTTCTATTTCCTTTTCCCCTTAGCTGGTTCCCCTACTTCAGAAGCTTTGCATGAGATCTGTTTGGAATTGTTAAACAAAAGTTGTCAAGAAAATAGTGAACTGCAGGATTTTTTTTTTTTTTTTAATTTTATTATACAGTGTTGGCAATTGGAAATTTCACATTTAAAATAATTGAAATATTGTATCCAACAAGTCAAATACAGAAAACAGTTAATATTCTAAAAAGGAGCCAGCTAGTCAACGCAGAAACACATTAATGGAAAATACAGCTTTTAGTTACACTTAAAAAATTATATATTTAGAATAAAACTTGAACCTGGTCCAGTAAATTGTTTGACTTGTAACAGGAAAACGCTTTTACACAGTTTAACGCGCAGACAGTCTTTATTCTAAAAAGTGATCTGTCAGTGTTAGCACATGTATTGTTAGCAACAGCCCCCTTTGTGTTCCAGCTGAGGATCTAAAGTATTTGCTTTACTAACTGTTGTACGAATCACTTGCATTATCTTCTCCATCTCCTGTGCTACGATGGTTCTGAGCCCGGCTGTTTAAAGGAGAGTTTAGTCTTTCCAGTTGTAGAGGTCATATACATATATCTGATTTCCTTTATATATTATAAAATATTAAAGAAAGTTCCAAATGGATGCATTAGCTTAATGCATAAAAGGTGCAGAGTATTACAGGACGTAGAGCTTGGCAATGTTCCCGACAGAAGAAGTTGGGTTTTAAGTAGTAAAGGATTTGGTACAGCAGTGTTGTAAATTGTAAGACTGTTGTAAATTGTAAATTGTAAGGGTAACTTAAAACTACAAAGGAAGCTCTAGCTGTGGGCCCAGACCTGCCAGCATCTTGGCGTGTCATTGGCGTCACCCAGACATTGTAGTCCTACTGATTTCAGTTGAGTGATTGATGGTTCCAGTTCTGCACATGTGAAAGTTACATTAATAAGGAATGACAGGAATAGGTCATTTGCGTCTACTGGGAACGTTATGGCTGTTAATAAAAATCTAAAATAATTTTACTTCCAGTAAGGTTTTAGATCTCTGCAAAAAAGTTTTCTACTTTACACTAACAAATCACTTTTTCTAGTGAAACATTAAGTGAACAGTTGTAAACATTACACAAAACAGAAAAAAACCTACATAATACAGTTAATACACATTACTCAACATTTTTCAGTTGTTGCTTGATTTGTTTTGTTTTTTAACCATATTGATCCTGTCTTGTATAATGGTTCTAGTTAAAGGCACAGGTTGGTTAGGAAAGAAAAGCCTGCATCTCTGTCTTTCTACTTTGCGGTGATGATTTTCTTTTTATACGTTGTTTGTTATTCCTCACTTTTCTGACCCTTATATATATTCATTTAAAAAAAAGGCCAAGAAATTACTGAAAAATACATGACTATACAGAAGTAACTGAAATTTACTCTTTTGACTTTAGAGGCATTTTTTCGACCTATCTTGTTAATGATTTGGAAGATTTAATTCCTTAGTCACTGCAATCAAAAACGCAAAGCATGCGTGTGCTCTTTCTTGTGCTCAGTGTACCTAACTCGACATTGAAATCCATATTTCCAAAGATTAGTAATGGAAGTTGTTATGTTCATGTACAGAATTTGCGCTCAGGATGCATGAAAATGTACAACAGACGCTTATTTGGGAAAATAGTGCAACGTTCCACTGAAGTTTAGAAGGGTGAGGAATGTAAACAAGGCTGCAGAAGTCTTTGACATTTATTAAAATAACACAGTGATTGTTCTGCCTGTTTGCATTTTCTTATAGATCCTCTATGTCTCTGTCTGTTCCTTCGTGTACTCTTTCCATTAAAAACAAGAATAAAATTCAGGAATCAGTTGGACTCAGCTAAGTGAAGAATAATAAATTTGATCGCTTGGTTTGTGCCAAAATACAAAACTAAGAAGTACAGCTCTGAATTAAATATAATCTATGTGATTATTTCTTTTAAAATAAATAATAGAAAGTAAAATATGAGAAGATAATTAAATTCAGTTTTTATTTTAAACGAAAAACATTACAGTGGGGTGAGATTAGAACCCAATGTTTCTTTTGCTTAAGGCAATCAAGTGCACTTATTTCGATGCCTGATAGTAATGAATTCAGACCTCACAAGTTTCACATACAGACCCATGAAATATGGCCGTTGGCTGGTTCTGACACAGCATCAGATTCTTATTGGTCTTTTTCAGTAGCATTTCATCTCCTTTTTTTCTTTTTTTTTACAATAATGGGTTCTTAATTGTAATGGGAATAGTAGAATCTAGTTCATTCTAGCTTGTAGTATCGCTAGATGCAAGGGCCATTGGGCACGTACATGTTTGTAAACAGGAATTTTTCTTTTCAGCCTTAAATACAAACAACAAAACCCCAAATCTGCAGTTAAAATAGTTCAAGTAATTTTTACAAGTTCACCTAAAATTATAATTTAAGAAATACCAAAACCAAATTCTTGGATATTTTTTTTTTCCTGTTGTTAAACCATGAAATCATCATGAAGCCTTTGGAAAGAGTTAGATCTCTCTCTGAAAAACAGTAATCTAAATTTTATGCAAGTCTTCATGATGACTCTAAATCTTAAAGATTAGATCAGTATTAAAAAGTGTGCCAAAACCTTACACAGGTACTACTAATACATAGAGATTAAAAAGAAACTTTTTTTTCTTGTAGACAATTCTTTTTCTATATCAAGCTTCGTTTTAGGCTGTGGCTACTAGTAAGCGCTTTTTCCCTAATCAAAATAATTGTAACAAAATATCAGTATTGATTTTAAAGTTACTGGGTTCATAAAAGTTTTGACATCTAATAATATATAAAAAGTGAATTGAAGCTTTTCAAAGACCTACAATTTTGAGACACAAAAGAAACTGGGAGGTAGACAGATGTTTTGAGGATAAACAGATTTTTTTTTTTTTTTTTGTCTAAGGCATTATGCCACTATATGTTTAGAGCAGTATAAAGGCTGCTGATTCATCTTATTTCAATTCCAGAGCGTCGCTGCTCATACGTACGGAAGACTATCAATGCACTTTTGGTCATTGTGAATCTGACCTTCTCTTCCCCAGCTCCTTTTCTCTCTTTAGCAATACAGCTAAATGGAAGTGCTAGAATAAGTTCTGCCCATTGCCTGTAGACAGGAATGTTCTGTTCTTAAACAGTAATAAAATACTATAAAATAGTAGGTATCGGAGTTGGAGATATGTGCTCTTTTGGTGCATATTTTGCAAAGAATGGTAAAAAGACAGACAACATGACCCCAACAATTGCCAGCATGTACCCCCAGCCAATCTGGCACTCTCCTGCATAGTAGATGTCTGAATTCTCACAGAATCTCTTCACAGTAGCAGAGTTGAAACCAAAAGGGTAAACCAAAAGCCCAGAAGCCATTATGAACACTAGAGAGGAGAAAAAAAAAAACAACAAACACAACAATTATTATCAAACTCTTAATTCCTTTGAAAAAAAACTTCCTTCTTTTAGAAAGGCAAATATCTGTTCTATTAAAATCAATGGAAAAAGTCATAGCTTCAAACTTAGGATCATCAGATTATCTTCCTTTTCATAATTCCCTCTCCTGGACAGCAGTCATAGCATGGCAGGAGGTTGACACTGGGATTTTTCTCATGAGAACTTTTGCCCGTTATGTCACTTCAGAAATGTTGTGATCCAAATCATGCAGCCATTTAAAAAGATGATTCCGATACAATGGAATCCAGAGGAGAAGAATTCCTAAGTCTGCAAACTCCAGACCAGTTTGATTTTCCTCTCCATAGCATTTTTGTACTGAAGGCAAACAATTACTTTGTTCTGCCAAAAAAAAAAACCCACTTTCCATGAAAGAGTTTAAATGTAGTTTTTTCAGATTCTGCTGATTAGGTTCCATAATGTGAGCGCTTTATCATACTCTCCTTATTACAAACTCAAATTGCTTAAAGAATCCTTCGACTCTAAGATTGTGAGGTGAAAAACAATAGATTCAGCCTTCTTTTTATTTAGCTTTTAGTGTTGGAGCTCAACCTAAGGTTGAGACCTACATTATTAAGACCTGAAGTTCCCTTGTTACCTAGTACATTGACAGCTTGGGCTCTAAAACCACACAATAATTATAACAGCACATACTATAGAAATGTAAAGGTTCAGTATGTAAAGGCGCCGAGTTAAAGTAGCAGGAAACCTCTCCCAGTGAGTCATCTTTGACTCCTTCCAGCCAAACACAGCAGCGCATTAATCCAGCACATCATGAAGAAATATGCCTAAAATGCCAGCAAAGCTGGAGCCGCCTCTGGATGTTGGAAAGCCAGACCTGCCTCCTGCAATTACACCGTCTGTATTATCTGTTAGCTTTTAATAGAACCGCACGGATTTTACTGTCTTTAATGAATACATGTTCTATTTAAATATCACAGCTTATGCAATTAATGTAATGAACAGCAGAACCGCTTTTCCAGCTTTGAAAGCAAGACTGCCCGAGGTATAAATCATGACTATGATAAAGACACGTTAAGATACTCCAGGTAGGGTCCTTAGAGCCTCTTCCTGCCCACCCTGGAAGCCAGGAGGGGCTGGGTGGGCTGATGCAAAGGGTGATGACACCCCAGCTGCTGTGTGTACCCCTGCTTTGAAAGAACACCGCGAAAACCTTTTTCCTTTCTGCTAATGAAAAACCACTGCATTTAAAATCTAGAGTGCGTTTTAAAAGGCTCTATTTTACGTACTAAAGAAATACCACAAAGCGGTCCCTTTTCCTGCCTTCCCATTCTTCAAGGATAGTGTGTTTTCAAATTCAGCACGGATTATTAGTGATTCCACCATAGCAGTAATCAGAATTAACTGTTATGTCTGAGCTGATAGATAATTCATAACCAGCAAACAGCTAATGAAACATTAGGATTCTAAAACAAACACAACATGCCGTTCTCGGTATTTGTAATTGCCTTTCAGGTAGGGTGTGTGCATATTGCTCCAATTACAGCGTTGAAGAGGCGCGATCTTAAAAGTATCCACTAAAAAAGGGCAACCACTCATTGATCTTTTTTAATTAAGAAAAATCTTTAATAAGCTTGAGAGCTAGATGAAGTCAAAAAAGTTTAACGTACTCAGCTTGTAAAGTCCCTGAATAATTTGAATTAAACCTTTCCTTCCAGTCTAAAAGGAACCACTTAGTTAATCTCCTATAAAAAATACAGTAAGACCAAGAAGATGGAAATTAAAAGGAGAGAAACTGGAAGAGAAGCAAACTTGCCACTTGGCTTCCCTCTAAGGTAACTGCTGAGGGGGTACAAAGAGAAACTGCCTGGCAGCCAGTGGAGATCTCGAGAGCCAGGTGCCTTCACCTGCCCTCGCTCCCACAACCGCTCTCATTTAAGCGTTTAAGGGTAAGTTTTCAGTGGTTCCCAAGGAAAGGACACTGTAGCCTTCCCAGGCTCAAGGTGTGTGAAGGTGCTGCTGGAGGAGCCAGTTAAGGGAAAGGTCCTTCCAACGCGGGCAACATCCCGATACTTCAACCCCCTGAGGGGCAGGAGGGAGCTCCCAAAGCTCAGCACCGCGTTCTCAGCAGCTGTGCTTGTGCATTTAGGCTCTGACATTAAACACACACACAGAAGCTGAAGCCAAGTACAAAGCAGGGAGCTGTATGATGCAGATCTCCCTTAACTACACACAGGTGACACCAATGAAAACAATACAAAATGAAAACAGAATAAAAATGAAGCTAAACCAGACACACACACAAACACCTCGTCTATCAAAGGTCGCTGAGCTTTCCCAAAAGAGGAGAAAGAGCCAAGGGCCAGCACGCTTCCTTTGCTCAGTAGCACAGCCCGAAAGGTGTGGGACTCTGGCACACCTGGGAAAATCCCCAAAGTGCCACCTCTGCAGGCAGAAACGTAGGCAGCAGCCTTGGAGAACAACCAGAAGAAAGGAAGACTTTTCCTACTGCTATTGTAAACTCTGAGAGCGTTAAACTGCTCAGCTGAGCAACAAACTAAACCACGTTAATCCATGGACCTATGCAGGTTGTTGTGTTCACGTGTGGGCTACCGAAGAGACTGGGGTACTGGGCAAAACCCCCTCAACCCCCGGGCTGCTCGACTGCATGAAGATTTTTTAAATAGCCCCGAGGTGCAAACCCTTCTGTAAAACGTTGGGCCTGTTTGCAAAGGCAAGCTGAGCCAGTTGTAAGAGAAACAGCAACTGCTCTAAGCAAGAAGCAGGTCTAAAATTAACGTTTCGGTTTGTTCTTCTTTTCAAAGCCAAAATAGTCTGTGCACCACATTCGGCGAAGGAAAACATTATGCAGAATTGGAAGTGATCTTTTTTTTCCTAGAATCCTTTTAAACTGTCCTAACTGTTCAAGGCTGCTGGGTTTCTGGTGCTATCTCAATCCCTTGCTCTACTTCATGTCTGTATGCATTATATGTTGTCTTTTTGATTGGGTTACACAGAATTATGTGGAAGGTTGTGCTTTACAGTAACAGCGATGTTTTGATTACCACTTGGTGCTGATGTTGGCTGGTGTGATTTAATGGAAGAAGCTCTTTTGTTTTGAAGGCTGCAAATAATCTGTCACAGCGGAATGTAATGTGTTCACGTATCAAACGGGCTAAAAAGTTACCCATGGTTTTGTATCCTCAGGCGTGTCGTAGAATGACCTCATTATTCTCATTTAGGTGCCCTCTCTCCTACAAAGGCTCAAAATATTGAATAGCCCGTTATTATCAGCAGAAGCCAAGCTTTCAGGCGCGGTGCTAATGACTGCTTAATAGTGCTGTCTGTCAGCAGTGCAGTTAGCTGCGAGAGCGCACAAAGGAACCGTGGGGCTCCATTTAGGCTCCTCATAGGACACTTATGCCTCCGCACGGTTTTCCAACAACAAACATCACTTTAAAAGGTGTCAGAATGCAGTGCTGAGTGTATCTCACCATTATGTGCAGTGTAATCCTGCTGTCATACACGATGAGAAGCTTGACAATGTATTTGGGTCTGTTCTATAGCATGAAGCATGTGGAGTCTAGAGGGGACTTGCTGGTAAAACGCATAGTGGGAGTTCTTTGTTTTACGTGGCTTGGCTGATCATTTCGTATCTTTGCTCTAGTTAAAAATGTGCAATTTTTGTTTTATTTTCTGACACACGGTGTTTGCTATTGCTAGGTCCTCATCACCTGAGTTGTCACCAGGAGTCACAGCCATGCTGCCTGCAGGGCGCTTTAAAGTCAAGCCCACTCGCACTGGTTCAACTGTAAGTCACTTTTTATTCCTACTTTCTAACCTTCTGCCCTCCCAAACAGTTACAGTCTCACCCTCATCCTCACATCCTCTTTACTTCACTGGTGTCACATTTACCAGACAGTAAATGGCAGTTTCTCCTCTGAGGGGTTTGCTAGCCAAGGCAGGACTGTGCTCCTGCTCCCTGTGCAGGCCCAGCGCTTACCAAATATGATTTATTGAATTTTTTGTTAATAAGAAGATTCCTGAATTTGTCCATTTCTAAATAAAATAACTATAATTAACGGGAATAAGATATTATTAGAAAGGAAGACACTTCTTTTTAGAGGAAACAGGGCATTTTGTAGAAAAAGTCGTAAGTTGTTGGTGATAATAATACTGAATCAATGACACTTCTCCTCAGGGGAAAGAGCGTTTTCTGCTATTTTAAATTATAACTCCTTGTCGTTGCAATGGTTCATGGATTTCATTAAGCTCCTGAAATACTGTTGAATTATTTAGATCTATCACATACCATTCTCAAGTTTATTTTAAACCAGACAAACCAAAGCAATGCAGTTCTCTAGAGTGTGTGTAGAGGGCACCAATGTACAACTCTCTTAAATACCATGCACAAAAATGGCTGTTTCCATTTCCACTAATTTTGGCAAGACTGATGGAGTTTTCAACGCATGACACACAATGACTGAATAGTTTTCTGTACTGTGAAGCAGAAATGTGAAAATTTGGATAAGTTTATGTGTATCCTTCCATACTAACGTTGAAGTGGGTGGAAACCCAGAGGTGGAACACAAATACAGAGATCAGAAAAAGCTATTTTATTGTATTTGTTAATATGTTCAGCTGATGTGTAGTAGTCATACTGATCACTGGTAGTAAAATATGCTGTGTGCATGAATTATCTTCCTGACATTACCTGCTGTAACAAGATTAGTTTATCTTAGAAGTTTAATTTCCTGTTTTTAGGATTGTATTCTATTCCTGATACTTGTGACAATGATGGATTAATTGCAAGATTGTGGGGCATATCAGATAATCATTAGAATCATTAGGGCTGAATCACAGGCCAGGAAGAGTATTATTCCAACCCTATTACGGATTATCACAGTTTTATCTCTTCTTGGAACATTTTTATTGACAGAATTTAATCTACCAAAGCAGTTTTCACTCATCTCATCAAGAAGTTTCCTCTCACTTGTATTCCTTTACCTTCCTTGTTAAAGCTGGCAGTTCTTCTCATGCACGATCAGTTGACTTTGAGTAATACATTTCCCCTCAGGCTTACACATTTTATTAATCTAATAATTTTTTTAGCTCCTCTTAAACTTTTTTTTTATGTTTATGTGATTTTACTTACATCATTTTAAACAAGAAAGCAAATGCTGGTCCAAAGCCACAGACACGCTAACTCAAAGCCAGAAACACAGCTAACATCTGAGCAGCAGTGAGAGAGCCTTTCAACCAGTGGCACAGGCAGATAGCTTCAAGCCCATCATCTCTAGCCTGCTGCCCTGGCTAGCCTACACTCAATGCTTCCCAGCACCCTTCCAAGGCAAATATTTTTGTAGCATGCCTGAAAGGTTACTACATTTAGGACACTTTAGACATAGGTGGTATGAGTTCTCCAAAAAGAGATCCATAGATTTCTCTTCCAACAACTGGAAACCTAAAGGCAATGCTACATAAGATCCAAGGTCACGGTTATTGTTGGTAATAGCTGCGCATGTACAAACAGAAACAAGATGGAATTCGGGGCTCTCCACGAATTAGTGATTTCCTTATGGGTACTTCAGAAATGGAGGAATTACCTAGAGTAATTTTGGCGAGAGCTGAAATGCATCCAAAATCAGCAGGCATCCTTTTAAATGCCAACTAAGTATAAATAAAATAAACCGGGAAGTGACCTGTCCAAGACAAAACAAACCAGACAAAATCCTCCTGTTACAGAAGCAAAGCTTCCGAGGGGCAAAGCAAACAGGGACCACTGTTAAATGCCATTCTCCTCTGCTGAGCTCCTGCCAGGTGCCTTTCAGGCACCTATAGTTGAAACTCTTGAAAGCAGCCCTAGCAATTATTCCTTCCAAGGAAAGCAAACGGGAGAGCAGGGGAAAGGGATAATAACGCCCATATACTTGGTTATCAAAATGGATCTGTCTTCCTTTGTGAGTGAACAAAGAGCTGGAACTGGAAATAATGATACAGCCACTTCTCATGTACTACAGTTTAGCTCTTCTCCTTTGTAAAGAATTATTCCATTGGCTTCATTTCAGTCAAACATGTTGTGATTTGAAGAGCACGTATCAGTGCTGGACTGTCGCCAAAGAAGTAGATTATACCAGTGCCTTTTCTAAATGGTGCAACTCGCAAGTTAGCATTTAGCAGCTTTAATATAAATGTGGTTATAAGGAAGCTATGCAGCTTGTCAAACCCCTTTGTTAGCTGACAAAGGCAAGGCATTAGTTTGTACAATGTCTCCAAACTCT
Source organism: Coracias cyanogaster (assembly GCA_033124195.1). NCBI lineage: Eukaryota > Metazoa > Chordata > Aves > Coraciiformes > Coraciidae > Coracias > Coracias cyanogaster. The sequence continues at coordinate 74,265 of JAVSBS010011454.1, read as the reverse complement.
TATGTTTAAATCAATGCTGAGTATGTAACTACAGCTCATGAGCTAAGGAACTGCAGCAGATATAGTCACTTCTATTTATATGGATACGTGTATTTTTGCAAAACTGCTGGGAAATACGTATATGTAAAGAACTGGTCAATGTTTCCCGTTTCAGTTTGTTTGGATTTAGCTGAGGTGGACAGGAACAGGTTATTTTAAATAAAACTAGCACTGAAGTAGGAGTGCCCATGCACCATTTTTGCACACATCTTTTCAGTACCACTTCAATACCCCGTTCCAGTTCTGTTGGCACAACTTCCTCATTCAGACAGGCCCTTACTGCACAAATAGCCTGTTCCAGAAATACCTAATAATTGTAGGAACAGCTGAGTCTACCTCACTTAACAACTGAAGGGATTGGAATCTCAATATCCAGACTTTGGAAAAGAAATTCTCTGAAGCCAACCTAGAGGTAATTGGGCTTGGTAATTGCTGCATTAGCTGCAAGTTTATTAAGGGCCACAAAAGGAAATGCCATCCCAGTGACCTTTGAGGTTGCATTTCACAGCATGTTTTCTACATGGGAACAAATGATGAAACTTCACTGTTTCTGCCAAGTGAGTGGTAGCTATGGTGAAGATTTATAGAAGTAATCCGGTAATCTATGAGCCTAATCATGCAGTTATAGAGTTGCGTGTCATTTACTCAAAACGGCTGAAATGATCTAGCACTGTGTGGACTATAGTGAAGGAGTGCATTTTGTCATCGGCAAGGTTACAAGATATACAGCCTATTTAGCAGACTGTAAAAGGGAGAGACGAGCTAATGTTTCTCAAAATAGCAGACTGTTACACAAAATTTTACAAGACAGAGCTAAGAAATGGGAACTGTCGCATGTACTCTAATCTGGAAGCCATTATGATTTTCCTTTTTTGTGTTGCTTCAATAATTATATAGATTTTCTATTTAATTTTTTTTCAAATTATGTAAGTCATGCTCACTTCGTCTCTTTCAGAAGAGCAAACACAGCAGCAGACTAATAATATAATATTGACATATTTAAGTGTCGGGTTCTTTAGATGAGAGCAGCACGTTCAGAATGTCTTGTGCCTGTAATGTGCCTCTTTCCCTTATCTCCGTTACATTTTATTCAACAGTTAAGAAGTGCTAATAGAAAGTGCATATGTCAGTTGTTCTATTTTAGGTAAACATAATATGGTACACATTTTCTAAGCAATGCACATCGGTTAACTGCTCAACTCCCTTTCTACAAATAGAAATAAAGGTGGCAAACACTTTCCTTCTCATCTTAATTAACCTATCCATGCCAAAACTAATATGTGCTCCAGCAGAAGCAGGGAATTAAATTGATGACTGAAAAATTAAATTAATACTTCTTCTTGTGATCTTTTCAAGTGCAGCTTCAACTGACCATCTGATGCATTCCCTAGCAAGGAGCAGTATCAGCCAGGGTCCATATGCAGCTGGAATTAGTGTGGGAGCAGACACGTTTCCTTGAGCATATTGTCTCTCCTTTGGAGCCAGCTCGCCTGGGATGGGGAGGTGCTGCCCAGCCTACGGCAGGTCTTGGCTCCTGCTCTGGCTGTCAGGTCCAAGTTCTTAAATAGCTATTTAGAACAGGGGCTGAGATCCAAGAGACGGGCAGTGATGTGTAGATCACCTGAAATGTCATGATTCGACATGGCACGTTTCCTCCCTTCTCTTCCCCACCTGCTCACCTCACAGGTCTGTTTTAAATCAATCTTTTCACCTCTCCCAAGACTCACAATTTAAGCAGAGCAGACGCTCATGGAAACAGATTTATAACGAAGCTGGTGGCCATTAAATACCAGACTTACATGAGAGGTGACCTTATTGTACAGCAATGCACAGTGAATTTATTTTGACTTTGCACATTCTATACCTTGTCTCCCACATCACAGGGGCGCACGGTGCGGCCGCCGAGTCAGCGGTGGTGGAGGCCTGATGCCTGAGAATAATGCCCGCGTCTCACTTCGTTACAGTTGCACTTCACATCTCAGCAGTCTTCAAGCCTCAGGGATATCGCATTCATTACCTCTTTCAGAGACATGTATTTTACATAAATGGCTGAAAGGTGATTAGAATCCCTGACAGAACAGCATTTTATCTGGAATGCAACCATGAAAAATAAGTGCTAAAACAAAAAAGGCATCCTACATCCTTCTCCTAATTGATTTAAGCTACAAAGACCAGCTTCAGTTTTCCCAGGGCACAGGAACTATCAGGAAGACACAAATTGCATGTTTTCATATCTCCTAATAAAACCTTCTTGACAGGGGGTTGAAACCAGAGTTTTCTATTCCTCAGATGTCCTAGTCCTGTGAATGTCATCACTCAGCAGAAGCACACATACTGCCACCTGACCATAAAAAACAGTTCTGTAACAACCCTCATTTCACGCTGCTGATTCCAGCTCACCGTAAATCAGCAACACCGCAAGTAACGTTGGAAATAATTGTCCGTTCCCGGGCTCTCCTTCTTTTACGGCCCAGGTGCCATACATCTGTAGCCATATGGTAACTACGTCCTACTGAAGTGGGTTGTAGCAGCATCTCCAACACTGATACCACCTGAGCACTTGGGAGCTTTTTCATGCTGCTAACTGGAAAAGTGCAGCTTGTACTCATGCACTGGTTTTCCTAACCTTTAAAAACATTATAAAAGGAGTCAGCTCGGGCTTAAACCAGATGCTTTGCAGATAGGAAATGGGACAGCAATGGCTAATTCACTGAAAGCTGCCTGGAAGTGCAGCAGGTGATCCCAGGGCTGATCCTCAGCCTGCCTGCTGCACTCTGACCTGTCCTCTCTTGGTCCCTGCACCCTCTTTCTACCATCCAGCTCTTTTTTTTTCCCCTCCAGAGCAGAGGCTGCTTGTGCTGATTGCTGTCTCTGCAAATGAATTTGTGCAGCACAGCTGATGTTTTGACTTCAGCCATGTTTGACCCCTATGTTCCTTAGCCAGGTCTTATACAGCAACCTTCAGGAACATGTCCTGTTAAAGCTCATGGTCAAAACAGTACCAGGCTGGTCATGCTGGTCAAGCCACACAATCAGTTAGCAGCAGACAGGTCTACTTCAAGAACCATCAGCCACGTCTCACACAAGAGGTCATTTAGTTCAAGGCTGCTGGATGAAAAGAGCCAAAGTTCACCTGGAATCTTATTGCTGAAGCCCACTGACAGCCTGCCAGCAGGAAGGACCACGTGTGCTCCTCACCTCCCACTGCGCGCACTGTCTAGAGGCACCTGAGCAAGTCACAGCTTGTGATGGCCCTTGTCAGCTGCAATGGTTTGCCCCTCTAGAGCACTGCAGATGGCAGGCTTTGGCTCATGTCCCTTCTTCGCTGCACGGGGCATGAAACTCGTCATCGACTGATGTGAGTGTCGCCTTCCAACTTGTAAACATACAAACGTCACTTCAGGTCATGGTAAAACAAAAGAAGTAATTGAGTTCTGAGGCAGAGCTACTTAGATTAGGAAAATAATGTAGAAATGCAGCGTAGTGATAGAAACGCCTGGAATTACACGCTGAATAAAAGTGATTTGGGCTATCTGATCATTTTTATCAGGTTGGCCCAGCTGCACAATTTCCCATCTCCAGTCATGCCAAAAGGCTCCACTTCCTCCTTCATTAATGCATTTGAAGCATTTAATGAGTTACTTCATCAGGTTAATAAATCCCTTCAATAACTTTATTACACTTTGATACAATAATTCAAGTAGTGCAGCTAACAAATGATCTTCATTTATATTTCTTGACAGAATAACTTGGTTAATATATTTGGACCATGAAATATAAAATCCATAAATAAACTATGGGGACAACTGAATGCTTTTGTGAGGGAGGTTTTTTTCTATCTCCAGTTAAGGTAGCATTGGAAATCCTCTGTCTCTTGTGCACGTAACTTCAGGCGAGCGCTAAGGAGAACTGCAGGAGGTTGGTGCCTCCTAGCAATGTTCTGCTTCCACTGAGTGCTTAGGAAGGAGGCGAGCTGCTGCAGGACACGTACCACTGCCTAGGGAAATGTCTTAAAATGCATCAGAAGGGACATAACCCATATTTATTTATTCCAGCACTTTATCAGGTTTAAAATCCAGCTTCATAAAAGGCTGTTCCATTTCTTGAGGTTAAGATCTTTGGCTAATTTTGACAAGGTGCAGTGACACCATCAGAAAATAACCTTATATTCTGGAAATTATTTTAAAACTAAATTGAATTGGTTGCCATGCCATTTGTTTTTCCTGTGGCATCATAGTAAATGACATCATCAACAGAATAACCTTAGGGGCAAGGGTGTTTTCAGAATCTTAACTTTCGAATGGCCAGCAGTATTAAAGCATTCCTATTACCAGAGTAATAATATTTATGGTAGGTAGACTGCAAGAATGGAACCATACCATTTATTTACTTATACTTGATAGCCACCTCTGGCAAGAACAAATTTGCCATTAATCACCATCTTATCTCCGTAAGAAACAGTTACTCTCAAGGACATCTGTATTACTCCCTTTGTTTTATTAATACAGAGACGAGTGCTGCTATGGATCTTTTGACACTGAACTTTTATTTCCCAGATTTTCTTTTTCAAGGGGACCTGAAATGCTTAAATAAAATAAATATTGCCCTTTCTTAATAAACAAGCTACTTAAGACCCCAACCATAGTGAGGGACATGTGCATTGGAAATTTCTCTGAAAATATTTTTACTTAAAGAAACTACAAATCAGTCTCTTTTTCTTCTCTTTTCTATCAGCTGAAACTCCAGTTATGAATTCTGAGTTTCTCCTGGGAGTGCAGATGACCTTGTTAATATGAGAGAGTGCCAGAAAAGCAGTGCCCTCCAGTCCAGGGGGTCAGGGAAGTGAGGCCAGTTCCTACACTCAGATCTTGTAATAAAAAAATGTATATTTCTCCTCACTTTCCCATAGTCATCAGCTAGCATTTTGAAAATTACGTATTATATTGAGCTCCGGGCCGGTTTGTTTTTCGAATTTTTTCAGAGGACTGCATCATGTATTTTCATCTTTAAAAAAGAAATCAGTGTAGACCCAGCAGGGGACAATAGCAGACAGCCAAATTCTCTTTCATGTGAGAAAAGCATTAGTGGCAAGACTTCCACAAGCTGAAATTTGTGGCAGTTTCTCCCAGTTAGTGGGTTTGGTTCTATTCAGTTTCCTAAACCAAAAGACGGTCACAGATAAGCACAGGTTGCAGGTCAGCTCGGAAGGAGCAGGACTCTGCCCGCTAGCAGCAAGCTAACTTCTGTGCAATCTGCTTTGAGATAATGGAGCTGCAGTTTCCCGTTTCCTTTCATTTTGGCTCCAAGCACCATGCAGAGCAGAGGGCAGCAGGGCCACTCGAGCCCTGTGATTGCAGAGGAGATGCAAGCGGCATTTAATGGCTGCTTTCCCGAGCAGCCGCCTCTCAGCTCTGCCTCGGTGAGCAGTAACTGTTGGCACCAGGAACTGGTGATGCTTGTGTGTTTTAGACAGAGCACAGCAAAAGGCTCTGCCACCAGCCAGCCCCGTGCCCTCTTTCTCCATCTGTCTCAGCCCAGGACACAGAACATTGGTTGTCTCAATCCACCCTGCAGTGTCCTTCCCATGGAAAGCAGAGTCTGAAGATGGAGGAATGATGCTGTGGTTTAGTTGGGACAAAATCCTGAGCCTGACATGGTCTGTGGGCCGTCAGCAGTGTGGAGTCAGCCAGGGCAGCTGCCCTGAGCAGGCTACAGGTGTATCCCATAATGGGAACATCATGCTCAGTATAAAGGAGGAGGTTTGCTGAGCATGGAAGCTCCTGCTGATCCTGCTTCTCTTCTTCCTTCTCCCTGTCCATGGAAGGGCTTGCTCATCATTATGAGGCTGCTTTCCTGTTTACTGGGACTGCTGTACATTCACTGGGCTGAGTATAACTTTTTATACTTTATATTGGCATTGCTAGTAGTTTGGTTGCTCTCTAAGTCTGTTTTCATTTCAACTCGTGGGTTTCCTCTGCTTTTCCCAATCCCCCCTCTCAACTAGGGACAGGTCATTGGGTGATAGAAAAACTGCTGTAGTTTAGCCCTGGATGTGGGCTCAATGTAGACAAATGGAAAGAAAGAGGAGACCAGGTCCATACCCTGTGTCACGATGGCCCCTCTTCAGAAGTGCCCACGTGCTGGGCAGGAAGGAGATGTGCCCTGTTGCCTCAAAACAATTTATCTTGCAATAAGGCAGGCCTTATGCAGTACCAGAATTAGGTGGTTATGCTAGGGGAAGAGGGACCTATTTATTTTAATTTACTGTTTAATTAGATGTCCGATACAATACAATGGTGAGACACTTGCTTGGATGGGATGAGCCACCTAATTGTCAGGTGAACATGCAGTCACGCCTGCCTCCTAAACTCAAGTGCGGCTCACACAGCAATTACTCTGGAGTCTGTCAGATGTGATTTAAACAGTAATTTGCTTGCAAAGTGAAAGCTACACTTTCAAATGTAGTAAAGGACTCTATCCTCTGTGCTACTGCCATGTCCAAGCTATGCTGGTCCTGCCAAGGATGCTGCCCAGCACAACTGAGCTGTGTGAGATGTCAGGAGTGGGTAGGGTTGGCTGAGCCAGGAGAGCAGGGGGAGCCTGGCAAACCCTCCAGTGAATCTGTGCTGGTTTGGCAGGTGATGGTGGCCCAGTGGATCAGCTGTAAGGATGCTGTAGGGACGAATGCCAGCCCTGCAGCTGGGTTTCTCTGGCTCCAGTGAGTGAGCAGAGCCCAGCCTCAGGCAGCCCTGCTCAGCTGTGCCTGCCCAGTGCCCCACCACCCTGCTGGGAGCTGGGACCCTCCCTTTGCACTGGCACTGGGACTGCCGGCCCCACAGCACAGCACCGAGGAACGCCGCAGGCAGGCGCTGCGTTAGGGCTGCTTAGTCCATGGCTGGGGCTTCCTTCAGGGATGACAAAAGTAACCCCCCAGCATTTCCATCTTCCTGCATGTAAATGTTTGAGTTAATAACATTTATGGGGCAGCACAGAAAAATGAACTTAAATACATCATTTATCTTCTCAGGATACCAAATTACACCATTACTGAAAGAGATACAGAGAAATGTGTCTAATAAACAGTATATTTTGCACAATTTACTTTGCATTTTCCATATCCTGCAAGAAGCCCAGGATAGCAAGGCTTTGTAATTACCATAATGTATGTGCAGAAAGAGCAGTTCCTCAAGGACTGCTGATTAATCAGGGAAATACTCATTTGTTCTGGCAGAAATGATGTGCATCTATGCAGGGCAAATGATGAACCCCAAGTGCATACAGTGGCCATCAGGGGCCAAAAGTTTCCATTCATTTATCTAATTTTCCCTCTAAGAAAAAGGCACACTTCAGCCCAGCACCAGGAGCTAACAGCACTTGTTCTCCATCCTACTTCCTTTAGGGTTTTGTCAGACAAAGGCACATAGGGGCCCCACATTGATTTTTTTGGAGCCTATAAATGCAGAAGAGTCAGCTTCCAAAGGAAGACATCCCTGCTGCTTGCTTAGATAGGCTGTTCTGGGGAGGACAGAGGGCTCAGCTGCAGTATTCGATTACTGTGCGAGGGACTTGGGAACAAGTTAGAAGGTTTACAGGATTTTTCATCAGCTGCTCCAAACCCTTGCCTTCTGACACTTCATCACAATCTTATTAATTTGGCATTTTGGCACAGTTATTGCCACCTAGAAGTTTGCAGCCTGGTGTTTGCTAGTAACGATGTGCACCCTCTGCACTGTACACGTATTTCTTTAGTGTTCATTTTCAAATTAGCCACAGAAAGGACAAACTAAAAGCAGATGTGTCATACTTTTACTCTGTACATTTGGAAGCTCAGTCATGGAAATATCTTTGTCAGATAAATGAATTCCAGGTCACTGGGATAAAGAGCTGCAATCAAATACTTGTATGTGGAAGAAACCCATACAAAAATGTGACCCAACAACTCTTCAAGGAAATTGCCATGTGAGAGATCCAACTTTGAGGCTTACCTCAGGCTTTTGCATAACATGATAGTTAGTACTTTAAATTGGAGAAAATGTGAAGGGATCGTTTGACTTTTTTCTACTTGTTTTTTCAATCTCGTGGGATCAGCAGAAAGCGAAGGGAACCAAAGCCGAACTAATGCTGTGCTTTTGACTCCTGCTGCCTGAACAGACGGCAGGGATCATCAGGGGGAGAAAGGAGTATGGTTACCCCTCTTATGGGCATCTCAAAATTGCCAGAAAATGTGGGGTTTGACTTCTTTTCAACATGAAAGAGGAAAACCAGAAATAATTGGGAAGCCTGGAACACAATTGGAAAGCAGTAGTTATTTAGCTTGGCTACTGATTTGTTAATGCATTATAGTTACACAAAAATAAACCCTTACTTAAAAATGTTCTTCAACTGGAGCTGGGATTGTTTACACGAAATAAAAACAGTTGAAGAATTAGAATGATATCTTGCATGTACTGAGTCAACAAATGTTGCCACTGCCCTCATTAGGCCAGGTTTTGCCCCCAGGTATCTACAAAGAACCACAATTCTCTTGCACTATGATTAGCAGTTTAATATTCAACAACACCAGTTCATCTTTCCCTGCAGAATCCCTCATTTTTATGCAGCTAGGCCTAAACTTTGCTCCACAAGTTTGCCTTTCAGTGCAGGACAGACAACGATCCATGCTCCTTTTTAGGCTGTTTGCCCAACGTTGCCATTCCCGTTTGGCTTAGGCACCTTCCAAAATGACTATTTTGTCTCCATGTCTCTTAGATGAATTTTTTTTCCTCTGAGGTATCTGCTTCTCAGCAGTGATTTTTATTTATTTATTTATTTTGGCACTTCAGGCTATGGAAGAACTACGGAATTAATGCTGTGCTCATATATATTATAAAGCATGTACTCCTTTAACCCTGTCCTTCAAAAACCCGTCAGCATTCGCTGTACTTCAGTGATTCGCCATATGCTTTTGCAAGGAATATTTTGCACCTGCCACCATAATACAGGAAAAATGCCAGCTTTGCAGGAAAAAACATTAACTAATTTACACAAAGCCTTAGGTGGTCTATTAGTCCTACATAAAAACAAGAACCTGTAATTACTGGATCCACAGACAGAATTAAATTTGATTGACTACAAAGCAGCAATGAGCGGAGCAATTAACAACAAAGCCCAAGTAAACTCTGATGGGGAAACCACTGCCTGATGCTGACAGCACTGTCTCTGCCTCTACTGTCCCAAGAGACGTGGCCACACTGAACTTTTAACTCAATGCCAACAGTTACGCTTCTGTCAATGACACTCTTCAGCCATCTCCTGAGCTACTGTGCATTGTGTAAGGTACAAACCAGCAACCATATAACCAGTTCAGCACAGTACCAGTCTTCTAGCATCATTAATTTTGTCAATTCATTCTTTCTCCTGTGTTGCTCGACATGGAGGGCAGCCACCTGCAGTGGTTCCTCCTCTGTGGCTGATGCTGTTTTGGGAGGACACAGCGTCGCTCCTAGAGCACCATGTGTCCAACCAGGCAGCACAGCAGATGCTGTCCTGTAAGTGGGATGGAATAGTTGCTCCACAGGCTTAAGTTCATTAAGATAATTGCGACTGGTCAGAGTCACAGGTGCACAGTTAAATTTGGGGTAGCAAAGCCCATCTGAAAGAAAAGCAGCTCCACTTTCCAGCTCCCCAGCCACGTGGGTTAATTGTGAGTATTTTGCCAGCGCCTGCGGTAAGGCAGGAACCTGGGGTGTTTCTGTGGCAGCTTCCGTCCGCAATTTGATTTAATGTCCTCTATGAGCAATTGCATCTCAGCGCTTGTAATAAGAAAATGTCATAAAGGTACCTGCTGCCTGGTCCAACATCTCTTGGCTCTGACAGTTCAAATTTACAGCTTTAATTCGGGAGTCTGGAAGCCTGGTATTCTGTACACAC
>JAVSBS010011454.1:44843-59874 GCA_033124195.1 Coracias cyanogaster | reverse complement strand
TTTGTTAATGGCATTTTACTGAAAAAAAAAGTCCATCTATTATCTCTTTGAGCTCCCTAACCATTGTATAATAGCACATAACAGTATATGAAATACATGTACATTTTCTCGATCACCCATACGAAGGTATCAGCGGTTTTTCTCCTCCTTAGCCACAACCCCATAAATCTGGGTGCAGTTCTGCATTTAAAGGTGGCAGTCTTAGTTCTCCTTTTTCTTTGTGTGCCATGTGTTTTCCATACCAAAAAGTGCCTGTTTTGTTGCAAGTGACAGAAGGAGAATTTAAAGGGATGCTAGAGGATCATAAAGACTCCCCTCTATCCAATCCCAAGCATGCATTCGCCTTATTGTTCTGCTGACTAAAGAACTAGAAACTATTAATATTGTCTCTGCTGGCAGGTCAGAAAAATACTTATTCTGTAGTCGAGTAGATTAATCCGAAGGGGGAAATAACCTTGCAAAGCCCTGTGAAAGCTGGTGTCTAACCAATCCATTTCCTAAACCCAGCTGTTTTCAATCTGTTCTAGTGTTAATCTCATGATACTTCTTTTTATGCCAGTGAAATGATTTCAACATGTATTGAACTATTAGAGAATTCATATAATTAGGGTGGTTTTTCTTTGTGAAGGAGCCTTTTGAATGAAAGCCTGTCTCTGAGTTTGTCAGTCACGTGCTCATTAATTATTGAGGCATGTTAGGACCTCGTGCCATTAGCTTTTTTGATGGGCTGGGATTGATTGGGATACTGCCCAACTTTGGCTACTCTTTTCAAAGAAACTTGCCATGAAATCATAGTCAGTGTAATGTTAGGTAAGTTATAAATTGAATGTTGGTGTTCTTCTATGATGAGAGCCTGAATAAACGGAGATTTAGGCTTCAAAGGAGGCGACTGAAGGGTCTGGTCTATGGAAGACATGGAGCACTTGTTCCTTCTGCAGAAGGGCAGGGAATTTCTGATGCTCAGCACCTTCCCTTGAGAGGCGATCTGGGCAGAACAGTTAAACTACAAAACAGTTATTACAACAGTAGACTCAACAACTAACTGAGGTTCCTGGACTGCCCAGGAGGACTGGGCAGAGGCTGAGGTCAGAGGTGATGGGTATATCCGATAGGATTCAAAATTAAGGCACTGGAATCCAGTCTCTGAGATTTACTCCAGCAAAAACTGGGTACCTATGAAATGTAGTTATACTTAACCATTTTTTCCTGAAAACTGGCAAGATTTTTTTCCTTCTTACATGCACCCCTCATACATCTTTTCTTGGCATGACTTTAGTCTCCTCTGATAAAGAGCTGGTTTGAAATACGACAGCTAGACTGCGGGGTTTAAGCCAAGACAGGTGCTGATGGGCTCTGCTATCTGGGCTCACTGTGTGAAGAATAATGGCTTGTGAAAGAAGGTTACAAATAAGGTCAGGCAGCAGCTCAGGAAGCCTTGCATTTCATGTCAAGGATCTTAAAGGTTAGAAGAGAGCTGCAAGAACTTTCCTCTGGGGCTGCTGACTGACAGGTCAATGTCATGATTATAACCTGATTTTGATAAATCATGTTGATCTACCATTTGCAAAAGGCTTTAGGAGTGCTGTTGGCGAGTCATGCGTTCCTGTGAAATATGAGATCAAATCCCTAGGGAAAAAAAAACAGCTTATGCCTTCCTATACATCCTGCTGGCTGACATACTGCATGGGAGCTGGCCCATGCCATCCGAGAACAGGAGCTCCACCCCGGGGCACTGCCCAGCCTTGAAGTGCCACGCTTGGGGGAGCCTCTCCCAGGTTTGCGAATCTCCGTAGGCCTCCCAGTTCCCTAAGGGCCCTATAGCCCCTGAATCCTTAAGCAAAGGCCTAATGAGCAGGCAGTAGGTTTTGTCTGTGGGAACTGGCTGCCAGAGAATACGTGCAGCTGCAGACAGCTGTGCTGACCCACACAGGGTGAGGGTTTTATCGTGGGGCTTAGGGATGTTTCTTTTATAAGTTCCGTATGAGACGAGGGAGAGGAATCAGTTTAAAATTAAAATGAGGATTTTTCAACTCGTCCTTAATATTTATAAGGCTCCCTTTGCCTTAAAGACAAATCCTCAAAGAGAAAATGGAAAGCTGCTCATCGTTATTTCTTGTGCCTTTAGTTCAGCTTCTCAATTGTTTGTACTACTCTAAGCAAAATAACTGTTCTGGAAATGCAGTCGTTTATAAAATCCAGCCTACTAAGCCTTAAACAGCAGAGACATGTCCCACTATGTTTGTTCCTTTGTTGTTGCTATGGCATTACCACACATTTTTCCATGTAGGAAAGGAAATCCCATGGAGACTAGATAATAAAGGCTTGAATTTGCAGGGCACAGTGTCCGTCTCGCCTCTTGACCTGTTTGACACCCTCTTTCACCAAACCTGCATTCACTGAATCCAAATAAACAGCCAGCCATCAAAGGAAATATTTTAAAAGGATTGCTCTTGGTTAGCCTTGATGAAATATACATTGGAAAACCTGCATTTTAATCACATTGGGAGTTCTGCATTTCAAAAATGGTTTTGTTTAACTACATCAGACTTGTCATTCAGGGAAGTTTCCTTCCGTAGGATGCCTGCATTTAAAAGTCAAGTTAACCAAACCCAAACAAATTTCCCAGGAGGCTTCAATGAAGGAGACAAGTGTCTCCCAGCTCGCCCGCCGTCTGACCTCTGCGCTGTACCAGGTGTATCTGCAAGTCCAAGATGCTGCACGTTCATACAGCATCACCAGCTCACTATAGGGTGTCATGAGGTTTCATCAAAACACCATCACTGTGTGTTGCCTGTAGGGACAACCTTGACTTAGACTCTCCACTTGGCTTGACAGTAGTTTACAAAGATTAATCCCGTGTCTGAGCCAGTCTGCTCTGCCTGAAGCTCCTGATCGTTTTGGGTTGTGCAGAATTGTTGTGCCTTGTTTTATCTTAGAAATGGCTATTTCATGGTGTTACCTGAAAGACTGCTCTGTTAATACAAGATTGTAAAATGCTCTGGGACATTAATCCTACATGATTTTTCATTCAGGCCACTATCCAAGGTGTATTCAGTGTCATTAATCTTCAACTTACTTTAATGTATCTAGCTATAATTTCAGTGTCACCTGTTGATGTAGCTATTAGGGAAGAATGTACAGTTCACAACTGACTAAAGTGCAAATGTCTCTGACTCAGAATTGTTCTAATGCAAAAATCCATGGTGTATTTTGGACCAAACTTCTTGGGCTTCATTTGCTGTCGGTCTTTCACTGCTATCCTTTCTGTGTAACATAATTTAAAGGCACTGGCTGAGCCACCCAGGCATATTAAAAGTGCCTTGTATCCTCTTGTCTTTCAAAACCACGTATCCACGTTGCATATAGGATATTGCAGCCAGAACACACAGCCAGCCAGCACAGGATAATCCACCACAAGCAACATACTGCTTGTGGCCTTCCAAATTCTTCAGACAACACAGGAAAACAAACAGCAGCCTTATAGACTTAATGGACTTTTAATGGATTTGATGGATTCTGCATCAGCAGTTTCTAACGGAACATCTAGAGAGGACAAATTTCCTTCCCACAGCGATTCCTAGGAGAACATGATCTGACAGTGCACAGGCTTCTATTTGCAATGGCTTGATGCTGTGCAAGAGAACTCAATGAATGGGAGGACTCAAAGGCTTCATCTCTTCTGGAAGGTCACTGAGTTTTCAGAGCTGTGTCCATGCCATAGGCCTGTCACACACCACAGCAGTAGCAAAAGGCTCCAGTAAACCCCTTGAAGTCCGTGACCTCCTTGACCAGCGCCATTTAATGCAATTCCCTGTTGCTGGTGTAGAGGAGACGCAGAAACCGGGGCTAGAAGTCTGCTCCCGTGCCCAGAGGGAGGCTGTGGTTTTAAGCTGGGAGTTGTTCTGCAGTTGTCAAAAGAAGACAAAGCCTGAAATCCCTTTGTTGAATGCAGATAGGCAGCAGTGGTAATACATTCCTGCTAGTCACATAGCCTTGACTTTGTCATTTTTGCATATTCTTTTAACTATTGATAAATAAATTGGTTTACAAACCAGAGAGTAAATCACCATTCACTGCTGAGCGACTATTGTGCCTCTCATTTGTAAGGCAGCTTTCAAGTTTGTTTTTTAATCAGTTTGGCTTGACATTTTGTTTTCCTACTATTATTTATGAGCTGTATCTTATGAATGGATTATGTAAAATAGTTTAATTCCAGTTGTTGCAATTTCTCAGATGCCATCAGACAAAAGCTTGCTTTGAGTAGAACACTCAGGTCCAGATTTTGTTCTCAGTTGTGCTGATACAAATTAGATCATCATCCAGTGAGATCAAAAGGGCTTTCCTCTGCTTTACAACCGTTATGAGCATTTAGGAAAAAATCCGAGCAGTGCTCTCCTCAGAGTAAGCAAAGGCACATCACCACCTCTCAGCAGCACGTTTCACACATGGACTTAACCCACTTATCCAGTGTCCGCAGCTCAGTAACTGAACTTGGTGATCCTTGTTGCAAGGAATTATCAGCTGCGTTCAGCTGTGACTTGCCTGCTTTTGTTCGAATATATGAGAAATGGGGATGGGTGGATTTTATAACATTTGCTTTCTAAGATTTTGGATGCACTCAGTCACTTTCAAGCAACTAAAACCTTGGTGGCTAATTAAAGCAAGCACTTTAGTCCCCCTTTGATGGCAGGTGTTAGCTCTTTTCTTCGAGAGAACAGGCTACTACTGTAGCAACCCAACAGCTCTTGGGCCTTTGCAGGTAAAAACTATCTCCAGATGCCACAAATCTTGCCAATTATTACTCTCCATTTCACAGGTTTCTCTGATCTCTCAGCGTCTGACTTCACACCTGAGTGTGGAACAGAGAAGGTGTGAAAACAAGAGCTTTGTTGCTAAGGAGCATTTGGTATGTATTTTTGCTATTTATTTCCCCACACTAAATGATAGTTCATTTCTCAGGATGAGGCACTGGGATGTGGCCTGCAGCGTAGATAAGGCGCAGGCTCACACGAAGCAGAAAGTAACTACAAATTCCTGCTTCATGGTGGCTGGCTGAGGTTATTGCTCTGTGGTTGCCTGGACTCAGGTCACTCAAGTGCCCGGTTCCCGCACTCAGCTGGTGTTTGGTCAGAGCCCAGACGGGTGTCAGAGCAGCAGCCAGCCCGCGGGAAGCCTCGCAAGGAGGCAGCCTCTGCTCTGCCACTTGGAAGCCAAACTGGTTCCATTTTTCATCTCAGCCCACGGAAATAGGTATGGTTAATTTGTATGACATCGTTGTGACAACACAGAGCCGTGAAGATGACAGATGTCACAAGAGGCATTACAGGGCAGTTTTTCAAAGATGACTGCAAACACGATGCAAGGCGAAAGGCGCACAGTTTCATGTGTGTAAATGAAGCAATTACAACCAGGGCCACACAGACTGCACATCTGCAAAACTCTAGCTGCCTTGTTTGAAGAAGTGCCTCTCAGCTGAGTTGCGCTGGGCTCTCCAGGCCTGCCTGGCTTGGCAGTCAGGCAAGGAGAGCAGGTGGGACCTGCACGGCCCAGACTGATGCCCGAGGCCTCACACTGCACGGCCAACGAGTTTTGCTGGTGCTCCGCTGGATCCCCCACAGCTCCTCCCTGTTCAAAGTGGAAAAGTCCCAAAGACCAGCCTTTCCTGGGAGTAGGGAATAATCCTGCACAAGGCTTTCAAGAGTAATTTATCCTTATTTAGAAAGACATGTTATTCTAATGGCAAACCATGCTAGGCATGATACAGTTTAAATGTTCTTCGCTGGTTACAAATGTGACCTTCATTAACTCATCTCTGTGTGCCTAGATCTACGGGAACAGCTCATTGCATTTTCAATTTAATTTAATTTGAATGATAATTTAAAAGTTGTTTGATGCAAATGCGACCATCTGCAACCTCGCAGCTGACACAGTTTTTAAAGATGAGTTTGTCAGCAGGGGTGGGTGGGGCGGAAGCTTGATGGAGAATAAGAGCCAGGGGCTTTGCAAGGTGGTTTCCTGGGGGCTGTGGAGCACCCCAGGAACAAGCTGTGAGTGCCTGGGGGCTGAGCGTGGAAGAGGAGAGGAGACAAGCAATTGCATGTTGCTGAAGTTGTACGTGACCGTTTAAGTAAGGAGCAGTGATTGCAAGTCATCAGACCATCCCAGCTCGTGGTGCTGCTTGTCGTCTGAGCCATGGTAACTGCCCTGTGTTTGTGCTAGCCAGGCTTGCTGTGACACAGAACATGTGGGAGCTTAAACTGCCAGGAGGGGCTGAGCCTCGTTCGCTGCTTGTGTGTGGCACTTCAGTGCCTAGCAAAGACACTGTCTGTGGCTCTTGTTATGGTTTTAATTACCGTCAGTAACGATGCTGTCCTCAAACTAAGAGCTCACAGGGACTTGGAGGGGAGCGATGTAGAAAAGCTCTCTTGTTTTGCTGTGACTAAATCAAAGCTGTATGTTTCTGGGAGCAAGTGCCTGCTTATTCCTCCCCTCTGCTGTGCACCACACAGTCCTGGAGGGTTGAGGTCTGTAAATAAGAATAATAACAGTGCTAATGGCTGTTTGTTCACAGCCCCTACTTGGCTGCCAAACTTTGCATAAATTGATAACACTTGAAACATTGCAGTGACTTTTCTAGAACTTGGTCTGATTTGACTGCTGACCACCTCCTAAAGCGATATGATAAAATGGGCTCTGTGTCCAATTCAGGCTCTTGAAAAGGAGCCAGAGGAACCATTTTGCCACTGATGCTTCCCTGTGGGCAGCCTCGGTCAGGTAGGATGGAAGGGGAGCTCCTTCCCAAGCCCTCACTCCGCAGCAACAGCGCTTCTACCTGTGCCCCAGGGAGTTGTGCTTGGAGAGAAGTGTCCCACATGGCTCCCACAAAACCTGTGTGGACTCTGCTGGAAGGGCTACCGAAGGGAAGGGGAATGAATTAAATCACTCTCTGTCCTGTACCTTGAAGTTCTTCTGTATTTCAAATAATGCTTTTTTTGGCACCTGTGTGCAGCAGCCATTGCATTGGTGCTCATGGGAATGTGGCTGAAAGCTTTTAGTCGAATTTGCAAGCATCATCTCCCTTGCCATAGTGAATCTGGATGAAGGAAATGAGAAAAATGACCCTTTCTAATAAGGAGGAGTGGTTGGGTTAGCATTGTCTGTGGCTCAGGAGACCTGGTTTTAATTCTTAAGTACAAGCCTATGTTCCTGAGAGGCTGAATTCTCTCTTCTGATTTCTAGTGAGACTCAAGCATTGCCACTCCCACAAAAGCAGACCATACCCATCTCTGCTGTCTGCTGGGGGTAGCCCTGTGTGCTGCTGTCTTTTCTCAAAAGGAAAAAAACCAGCATGTGCTACTTCAGCACAGTGGAGTTGTAAGTGTGGTTTGTGCCAAAGCACTACTGAGGGAGACAGAGCTCTTATTAAAATGAGCGTGCATGTTGTGAACAGCAGGGTTTATTGTCTTAAACCTAGGAACTGGATGAAATATTGTTGGAAAAACATCACAGCAGCTTTCTGTTGCAGAGACTTAACTACTGGTGCATTTATCTAACATTTTTTTCTTGCCCTTCATTTAAAACCATGTTTTCTGCTATTTCTCTTGTGTTCCCTGAATTAGGACATGAGAGATCACAACATCTTTGACAGCAAGAGCAATTTAGAACTCCCCATACAGCTCAGTTGTCTTATTTTGTTGTGCTGCGGGTGCCTCTGAGAGCTGTGTTAGCAGCCACTCAGGAATACCAAAGCCCAGAGATAGTTGTGTGCCTGCATCTTAGGTAGCAAGATGAACAAATGACTATGTTAAAACTTGGTCATATTTGAAGTCCACCTTACAAGCAGCATGTCAGCAGCCCTGGCTCTCTGTCTGACAGCAGAAAAATAAATATAGCAACCTTATTTCTAATGGATGGCTTTTACTCTGCAAATTATATTTTAACTGTATTATGAGCATTAAAAATTATTTAAGTCAGCTTTTGGAAACAAGCAAGTGGTCCCTTGTTTTCTTACAAGAGATCAGACTGAGTGAATAAGGTGAACAGAGACGCTGAGAAGGTGGTTGGAAACAGAAGCTTTAAATAGTGACTGTAAGGCAGATTTCTGATCCTTCTGCTGTGTGTCAGTACTGGTTCTCACCAAACCCATTAGAGAAACACTTAACAGAAAAAGGCAACCCTCCTGGGAAAGCCTTCCACCTCCTGTAGAGATTTGGAAGAAAGCTCATGTCTACCCATTAGAAAAAAAAAGTACTTTTAGCTTTTAAGTTCAAATTATGCATCCAAACAACATATGCTGGAACTGAACACAGTCTTGCTGGGAGGGGATTTGCCAAATCTAAGGCTGCTATAGCAATAAATAATAAACCTAATTAGGCTCCTTCCCTCTGGAGCGCCCAATTTTGTGATAGTGATACAACAGGGCTTCAGAGCCTCTCTTCTTGACAGATATTCAGACAAGTATTGAAGTGTTTAAGAAAAAAAAAAAACCAAAACAAAACACCAAACCCCAAAAGCACTTTTCTTGAAAATAGACAGTCACATTATTTGTGGTTGTATTTTCCTACCACTGTACATCAGCTGCTTCTGAAAAATTAAAGAAAAAAATTTCAACAGCAGCTGTCCTGACTACTGCACATTGCTATGTAAGACAGGAAAAGCAGCTATTTTATACGAATACTGATTGCAGTGTGAGAAAACTATGGACACTATTTTTCTCACAATTCTTAGTTTCCTGGTATCAAACATCGCTTTGATGGAAACCTTATAGTTTGGCTTTCAAGAGGCAAAATCACTTTAAACTGGTGTGTTAGAAGGACTGCAGATTTCATCTGTCACTGAAAATCCTTCTGTGCTTCCTCTACAAACACACAAACATCAAATGGTGGAGCTCTTCCAAGGCTGTCAGCTCAAATATCCTTTTCTGGCCTGGAAGATGCTTAAAGTGGGAAGTTTCAGAAACAGAGAAGAGAGGACTCATGTTTAGCCTTCTTCATGCTTGCTGCAAAAACTCTCAGTACATGCATTGCCCCTTACTGGTAGTTGAGCTGCAAGGCTGGGAATTCATCTGTTTTTTTTCCCTCTGGATCTCTAAGCTTTGGTTCTTTCCTCTGTTTAAACCATGAAACCAATCAGAGGAAATGAACGGTCCTTTTCCACCGGCAGTTCTGCCAAGCCCAGTTGGCAAGCTGTGGCTGATGTGCCATCCAGTCCCATGGACAGCCAGCAGTACTGGTGCAAGGGGGGCTGTTAGTGCCTTTGTTAGAGAATTTTTGCACTGCTGGGGTAGGAACACCCCAACAGCTTCGTAGCTGAGCCCTTTCCCCTTCGTGCCCTCATAAATTAAACATAACGGATGCTGCCTGCTCCTGCAGACAGCCGTATTCTAATAAATCATGTAAATAGTCTCAGAGATTCACTGCCCTTTATTTCACTTGAGTCCCGTAACTCAGCTGTTAATTGGATCTGAGATAAAATCTATTTTACCACATGTTCCCTAAGCAGGATTCTGTAAAATCCTCTCCAGAATAATAACCTATAGCATTGCCCTCTTTGTTTTGCTCCTCTCTGGCACTGAGGAGGAGAGCAGTAAGGCCAAGCTCAAGAGAAATTTCCCTCCTCGTGGCTCTCCCAGGCTGCTCCCGTTCGGCCATCAGCTCCAAGCTGCTGGCATCCTGGTGAAGATTCACACTGGTTTTGCAACGGCAGCACAGCTGCCAATGCCAGGCTGCTTCTACCTCCAGTCCCAAAGTGGTGGTTTCCAAGGGGCCAGGCAAAGCATAACCCCTTCGGAGCAATTATACCAGGCTGTGTTCGAACCAGCAAATATCTTAGTTTGTTTTTCAGAAAGATGTTAGAAAGTTCTGGTGGTTTAATTGGTGTAAAGCAACTTTTCAGCTGGGAATTTCATCGATGGAACAGACACGGGACATACAAACACTAAGGTGTTTGGAGGGGATCTTCTTCCTTAGGGAAGGAGAACCCCAAATCTTTTGTTTGCTTCTTCATTTCCACTAACTGCAACACAGAGGAGATTTCAGGCCTCTTTATGGTAGCTTTTAAAGACAGGAATAACACCTGAGGAAAGGCTAGGGGTTTTTTCAGCATTTTCTCTCAGAAGTGAAATCCAAAAAATGTTAGCAATAAGATTTGTTTCAGGATCTATTGTCTAGAAATCATCACCTCCCTGGTCATGTCCTGTGCAGAGGGGGTGGCTTTGGCTGGTGATGCAGCCCCTGTCCCCTGCAAAGCACCTGTGCCCTGTGTGCAGAAGCATCGAGAGCAGAGCGATGCCTTCAGCCAGCACTGTTCAGAGCCGCAGCCGTGCACAGGTCCCATGCCAGCTAAGCTGCAGTGGTTTGGCTACTGTCTTTATTGTTTATAGACCTAACCTCAACCAGTATCTAGGCTTAACAGCAACATAATTAGCTTTGGCAATTAACGCTGCTTAACTGAAGCTGCTGCAGGACCAAAGGCACTTTTGTAGACTGCAGAAGCAGCAATTAGCGTTTCATTAAAATAACAAGCCTAGCTAGACTTCTGAGCCTGCCAGGGTCTGCTGATCTGATTTGGAGATCCATCAATAAACCCAAGGGGTATTAAAGTGAGATGCAGTGAGGTTTTCAGCAACATGTTTGAAAAGCCTGACTGGTAAAGTGACAGATCTTTGTCTTTTCTCAGTTAGCTAATGGTCATCTCGGTGCATGTGTGAGGTGTTGCTGGGCAGCACCAACTGCAAAAAAAGCAGATGGGTGCAATTGGGTCTGTACACCCCAAAGACTGAAACTGGGGCCTCACAGGACCCTGGGAGGTGGTTCAGGGAGGCTCTTCCATCTCTACCTCTCAGGTTCTACCTCCAATCTAGCAGTAAAGACAGTAGAAATTATTTCCTGTGTTATCTGTACCCCCAAGCAAACATCCTTTTGGTTAGTTTCCCGAAGGAGAATATATTTCTGTGCCAGTGTCATATTTGGTTCTTTGGCTGTTTTTTGTTTAAAAAAATAATGCATGTGTTGGGAAACATACATTTTTGTTTGTTTATTTTTAAGTCTTGTGTGCAGCTGTGGTTGGTGATTGATTCACCTTAAATCTGTGGTCAGCTCTGCCTCGAAGGGAAGGGGCTGATGCCACGCAGCCAGGCGCTACTGCTCAGGGTCAGAGGGACCAGGTTTAGTCGCTGCTGTCCCACTGTTGGGCGTCAGGGAGTTAGGAAGGTAAAGGTGCATTACGTGCACATACAGCTCCTAAGTGCCAGGTTTCAAAAACCATCAGCTACAACAGAGTGCACACCCCTCCCTCCCATCATTCATGCATATCAAACTCCAGCTAACAAACCAAACAGTATTTAGTAGTTTTGCTCAGAAATACCCCTACAGAATCAGCAGAAGATACTTTTTTTTTTTCCTGACTGTTCTTTGGCATAACACAGGGGAAACAACCCATCCTGTTATGAATTTTCTGATATCCTAAGGGTTATAACCCAACGCAGCTGTTAATATTGCCTCTTTTCCTTGCAACCTGCTTTGCTGTTTTCTGTGCTTTACTGTAACCAGTAATTTCCAGTAACCTGGAAGCTTGCTTAAAAAATAGGCACAGAGCCATAGCTCTGTGAAAGAGACTGATATGATAAAGTCAGGAACTTTCTAAATAGCAGTTTTATTGGCAAGTGCTTCTGTTGCAGCCAACAACAAGGAAGGCCTTGGTGTCTCAATTCTGAATCAATGCTGTTGGGTTTGAAGAAACATTCCTCTGGGATATGCACTTTGCATTTCCATTAAGGCCTTTCTCAAAAGAGCCTATTTGTGGATATGCCAGAAAAACAGGAATGCTATTCCCTGAAGATGAAAACTTACAAAGGGGGAAAAGTGTGTTTCCCCCATCCACTGTTTACTTCAATTACATGAGAGATTTTTATTTATGGCTGTATATCAGGCTTGGGATTTTCAAAGGGGAAGAATAAGACAAAAGTCTCTAATCGGGCTTCTGTGAAGTGTCTGCTACTGAGCTGCATGGAGGGGAAGGAGCTTGGCCATGGGACACCCATTCAGGAGCTGGGGACAGGCTCCTCCCCGTGATGTTGGTGTTCAACACCCACTAAAACTCTTTGACCCCAGCACTGGCCACCATCAGCAGTGTTTGTCACAGCTCATTACACTGCAGGAATGTGGAAGCCCAGTGACCCTTCCCAGAGGGACAGGCAGAAAAGCAACACCACAAAAGAGGGAAGAAAATGTAGCGAACTTTAGAAGATAAATAATTGAATGTTATTGTGATGGAAACCACTGGGCTGACAATGGGCAGGGACAAAGATTTGCCTTTTAGGGTGTTGTGGGACATCTGGGATTTGGACATCTATTCCTTCAGCTTTGCTTCCTGTCCCCCCTTGGCTAGCAGTATTTCCACAAGCTGGGGAATGGCTCTCAGGTCCCAGTGATGCTAGGGCATGGGGGACCTGGGCAATTCTGTAACGCACTGGAGCAAGGATCAGAGGTGGGAGAACTGGGGGCACCTTATGCAGCCGACTCCTGCCAGGCAAAAGAAGCAAGAGGCCCATATGTGACATTTCAAAACCTATTAAGTAGTCAAGGCAAACTTTCAGCCTTTCTCCCCAAAGCTCCCCAACTTCTGCAGTGGGGGCCTAGAGCCCCTGGACTCCTCCCTTCTGTGGCTCCGGAGTTTCTCCTTCAAACACGTCCAGGTTTCCAACCACCTTGTTCCCCTCTTCATTTCACTTCCAGTTTTCATTTAATCTGACTTCTCCAGTCTCCTGAGACAAACTGATTAATTCTTTTCCCCTTCGTAGTCCCCTGAGTCTCTTGTTCAATCTTTCCCGCCTCAGTGAGATCTTAATAAATGCTGCCTGTGGCTGGAAGTGGGACTGGGTCTCAGAACTGTAATTAATTCTTTACTTCCTCCATTACTTCAATATGCTATTTACAGCTGTCAGCCCGTGCAGAAGCAGAGGTTTGCAGACTGCCTCCAACTTGTGCCTCTGATTAATGTGTCGTATCCACCCCACTTTCTCCCTGCTCTCTTGGATCTCTTGCTTTGCCTTGTATCCAGACTGTTGACATATAAAAACACTGGTGGACTTCCAGTTAAAGTGTAATCTCAGAGATAACAATTGCCAGGCTTTTCTCTTTGCTCATGCTCTGTTATTTGAAAGCCTCTTAGTCCAGGCCAGCTGCTCGTGACAGGACATCCAGACCCACTGCAGCAGCCTGATCATGGGTTGACTAAAATCTCCCTAATTGCTTTCTGTAGTCTCCTTTCCAGTAGCAGCTTGTAGGGTTTTAACTCCAGCACATTGTCTGTCAGGGAGTGATTTGGAGGCACTGCACAGGAGGAGGAGGATGTGAGCAACTCAGAGGATCAGAAGGTCTGAATGAGAAAAGGGTTTGTGGTTGTTGACAGGTCAGTAGAGGGGAGCACAGTGAATGCCTGAAGCCTGTAAATGCTACAGAATTATGTAGGCTGATACCACAGAATATAAATAGGAGTGGATTGAAATTAATCTAGGGATAATTGGGTTGAGTGGGGAGCTGCTCCTTGCTGGCCGTGGGATCCTCCCCCGGCAGGGATGGAAGCCCTCAGTGCTGGCTCTGCTTGATGCTGAGGGAAGTGCCTCAGTCTTCTGCTTGGGACCTGCTCAGGGTTCCAGCAGTGAACTGGAAAGCTGCATTCGATATGCCGGCGAGGGAGTGAATGCAAATTTCTTCCTTCTCTCTTTTTTGGGTGAGATTTATGCCACCTCCACATGCACAGCCTCCTGGCAGCAATAAATCACGGAGGGGGAGGGAATGCTGCACAGAAACAGTTACCGTGCAGTTTCTGTGCGAGAGGCAGGGAGATGGGATGTGTGGGGATCAGCCAGCCACTCCCAGGCATATGGCCCCAGCACTGCAAACCTTCCCACCGCTACACCAGAGACCCCCCGACAGAGCCTGGGGAAACAGAGACAGGATTTGGTCTTTAGTCATCCTCCTTCCCTTCCCTCCTGTGCCGGTGTTGTGTGTGTGCCCAGGTACCAGAGGCTGGGATGGAGCCATCAACCTCAACTTGGCAGACAGGTTTATTAGAGATGAGTGCTTTGCCTGCTCTGTACCGAAGTCCTCCCCAGCACGTGACAAGCTGGGCAGCTCCAGACATGGGCTGCATCGCAGCTGCCTCGCCCATTGGGACCCCTCCAAAACACATGTGGGATGGAGAGCCTGGTTCAGCCCGAATCGTGGCAGAGCACAGCTCTGCCAGTAACTGGTACAGGTGGGAAGCACACTGCTTTGCCCCAGTGGGCATGAACTCTGCTCATGTAGCACGGCCTCCTTGACCTCTCTGTCATCTGGCAGAGGTGTCTGGGTTCAGCCCAGGGAAAGCAGAAAGAGACGCAGGGAGCAGCGGGGGCAGGAAGCAGAATGTGCCCTAAAAGTGTTTCATTTGGGGACTGGAAAAGCTCCAGCAGACCTTGGCACTGTCAGTATTACTGTCGGGGGTCTTCACCTCTGCACTGCAAAGCAGAAATGGAGACAGGGCAAGGCCATGGATGGGCACTGCAGGAAAGCTCTCGGTACTCCTACCATCCCTGTGAATCACCAGCTCAGAGCTCTGCTCCGTTTTGCAACTCTCTGGCAAAAATGCCGTATTAAAACCTTCCTGTCTTTCCCCCTGTCAGCCACCTCCTGTCCTTACCTTGCAGCCCCCTGTTCCTGGGACTCTGGCCGGGCAGCTGTCAGGACTGGAGACACAGGAGATGCTGGCCACAAGCAGCAAGCACAAGGTGCCAAGTTCCCTCAGCGCATCATGCTGAGCCTGCCACGCTCTGCTCCCCACCACCCCTGCAGCTGGGCAGGGCTTGGCCAGGGGAATGAGCCCTGCTCTGGAGGAGCTGGGTTCAACCTCCGGGAAAGGCACTTGGCTGCTGCCTGTGAGCACCTGCCTGTGCTTTAATCCACTTTCAGTGCAGAGCTCTGACAAGCCCCCAGCAAGAACTAGGGCAGCTAAAAATACGGAGTGCACAAAGCAAGCAGTCATTGGGGTA
>JAVSBS010011454.1:0-44743 GCA_033124195.1 Coracias cyanogaster | reverse complement strand
GTGGGTGGTAGCCGCGGCCGCGGCCTGGCCCCCCCGGGATGCGGTGGCGGGGGCAGCTCCCAGCGTGGGCCGGCTCCCGGGTGCGGGTGCGGGGCCCCGGCTGCGGGGCGAGGCGGGCGGGCGGTCGATCTGCCTGCGTCCGTCCGTCCTTCCAGCGCTCCGTAGTTACCGGCAGCACGGCGGGTAACCGCCGCGTGTCTCGGGTGTCTCCCGTTCAGCCGCAGGTAATGCCTCCTACAAACGCGCCCGGTAAACATTAAATGGGGGCAGGTTTCCGCTGCCCCCCGCGCTGCCGGGTCCGCGAAGCCGGCGGGCGCGGCCAGGGCCGGCGGCTCGTCACCGGAGTGAGCCGGCGAGCGGCCTGCCCCTCCCAGCCCTGCCCCGCAGCCACCTCCGCCTCGCCCGCTGCCTTCGGCACGGCACCGGCGCTGCCTCTGCTGCCCTTCCAAAGCGCCTTCCTCCCAGGGTGGCTTCTCTTACAGTCGTCCTCGGTTATGTTGCTGTCCTCTGTTCCAGAAACACTCGCGCTGTTTAGTTTCACTTGAAACACAAGGGGGGAAAGTCAAGCGGTATGAAAAAAAAAAACCCACCAAATACCGAACAACCCCCCTGGAAAAACCCAGCCAAAAAAAAAAAAAATGAAATCAGTAAGGCAGGCAAGACGGCATGGGGAGAAATATTTCTTATTAACTGCTACCAGACTTCTTGTACAGAGCATTAGGTCAGTAGAGCTGGGCCAAGGGAATTGCGTACCTTTCTGAGGGAGACTGGACATCGTAAGCTCTCAAAGGGTACCCAAGTTCGACATGAAAAGTGAACAGTCTGCTCTCCCTATTTCTGGTTTTCTTCTTCCCCTCCTTGGTGAAACTTTATGTTATTGCATCATCTAATATTAGTTGTGTGAGCTCTTTTAGCTCACCTGCAGGTGTCCTGACACACCTCGCCCTTAATTGTAGTTTGTTTATTTTGGCATTTTGGTTGTGGACTGAAGTGTCTTTGTGCTGGGCGTTGTACCAATACCATCAAAACGTGCCCTGCTCTCTCTGCTTGGGGCCAAAGGGTAAGGTAAGAGTGGGTGTAAAGAGGACAAACAAGGAGCAGCAGTTTCAGATGCTGGCTTCCAGGCAGGTGAGGTTTGTATGGGTGCCATAAAGCCAAGAAAAATCCCAACAAGGCATCTAAAAGAAAAAAGAAGTCTCTTTACAGTGTTCACCAAGTACCGTCAAAGTGTGGTGAAAGCAAAAGGGTGACTGCCCTTTGTGTCTAATAACTGCTGGAAGAGAAGTCAATGTGAGTACTTTTATGGCACAGGATTAAGACAAATGCTGAGTCTTCCAAGACCTGTGTGTGGGTTGGAGAAGGGATGGGCCTGTGGAAAGAAATGAGGTGGCAACCTGACCAAAGCCCTGCACTAGCAGAGTGATCTTTTTAACAACTTTAAAGGAAGATCAAAGGGTAAAGCCTCAAACAGGAGATACTGTAGCATTTTTGCTCTAGAGCCTAGTTGGCAATTCTGGAACAGATCTGCATTGCCATGATTTTGGAAAGAAATACATTTTATTGCTGCTGAACTTTCTGCTTGCATCTGGGAGAGCTGTCTCTTATCGATGTTGTACATGTAAAAATTAAAAGTACAAATGCTACAGTGATGACTAAAAGCCACATCCAGGTTTCTTGACTAGGTAATAACCAAAGCCACAGCTGGTATGCATTATTTATTATTATTTTATTTGATAATTTAGGACTCTGAACCAGATTACTAAGGGAAATGGTATTCCTCATTGATGAATCCTTACTGTCTTGAACTACTGCATTTGTCTGAAATTTTGTACCAGCTATCCGGAGCCGCTCGCTATAGGTGGAGTAACTGGAGTGTGGGATGGATGTGCAAGGAATTAAAGCCTGCTTTTTAATCTTTAAATATTAAGTCAATTTTTTTTTTCTATATTAAAATATTTGAAGCATTTGCGTTAAATGAGCCAAAACCAGGGGAAGAGACTGTGCCTTTAGAGGAGCTCTAAGGAGAAGCTCATGTTGCTTGCTGTTACTAATCACAGTAATATTTGTGATACTGCGTTGCAAGAAATAGTGCTCTTCAGCACTGCGACTAAACATGAAAAATAGCATCATTGTATGTTGCCAATAAAGGAGCGTGAAATGTTCATAAAAGGCTGATTCTGTGGTGCTCTGTGCTTCAAAAAGTACAGAACTGAGTCGCAGTAAGTGGTGCCAGCTTTTTATAGTGGCAGCAAGGAGCGTTCCCTCAGTTTAGGTTGTTCAATTTGCAGCATTCCTGTTTCTGTAGCTTTGCTGTTCTGCTCCTGCTCTGTTCCCGAGGCTGAAACACAGCAGAGAGAGTGCCCTGGGCCCTGGATGGCCAGTTTTGCCTTTCTATGTGAAAATGTAATTCTGCACAGAAATGTAACGCTGTTTCAGCTGAATTACCCCACTGAAAACCTGCCACTTTATTCTGCTCTGCTCTTTCAGGAAAACGTCTGAAATGTGCCATGGTAGCTAAAGAAATGGTAGGGAAGCTGAAATGACTTGCAGTTTTGAGAAGCAGTGGTACGAGGGCTGGGAGAGACGATGACTGCATGCATTCCCTCTCCACACTGTTGAGCTTGGCATGTGATCTTTACCTTCCCTCCCTCTTCTCTGTGGGCATGAGAAAAATCTGTGCCTGGAATGAAGGAAGCCGTTCTGCTCCCCACAGGCCCCTCCTGTCCCTCTCCACCGTGCCTGCTGGCTTTCCCAGCTAACCGAGCCTGTTTGCGTTGTAAAGCTAATTTACGTAATCTAGCATAAGAGATGGGAGTGGTGATGCTGTGCTTGCAGTGAGCATGGGATGTCTTACACCTATGTGATAAAATACGTATTTTTACAAATACTTTTGGATTGTCTCTGTGGAGACAAATAAGATTGCATAGACAAGAAGTTGAGGACTGGAACACGCTCATTTTATCCAACTTGTGTGCTGTGTACATGCACACATACCTCATTCCTTGTGATATGGGTTTAAATTACATGAGCTTGTGTGTTTTTAAAAACCTTTGTGGTACATTAAAAACGTGCCTGGCATTTCCTAACTTCTGCGCCTTTCTTTGTATGGGAGAATTGTTTTCAAGACAGTTTTATCCATTTGATGGAGTGTTATCTAAAAGATCTACCAAGATGGAGGCTCTGTTTTGATAAAACCTTGCTAAAATTCTGCAGCTGCAGGAGTAACTAGCCTAAGGAATTCTTGATTGGCCTTTGAACTAGAAATAGACTTAAAATTCTTGTGACCCACGGGCTGCATTGTAGTATTCAGCAGCTGGAAGAACAAAACCAGACATTGTACTTCTCTTTTTATATCTCCCTAGCCACAAAACTAAGTGTTGTTCTTTTAGCATGGTCCCTTGTATTAGTCGTGATTGCTGATGAAAGCCCACAGAGGCAGATTCCTTGATACATCTTTTTAAAGCTTGAGCCTGGCTCCTTAGTTACCCTTCATTTGGTTCTGTTTTGTGCTAGAGGTGTCTGTCTAAGCTTGCAAAGGGGGGCTACAACCTATGAACTTTCATGAATTTCACCAGACATACATTCTGAAACCAACGATACTTTCAAATATTAACGCTTATGTGCTTATCAAAATTATTTAAAGAAAAGTGTCCTGCTGAGAAACTCCTACATAATACAGTGCTCTTTCGGAATAGATGTTTTTAATTCTAGCTGTCCATGCTGAAGTGAAGAAATCAGTTTTTACACATCTGCAAACAATAATGTTTTCGGTCACCATTTACGTGCAGCCAAATGCTTGCAAACATCCATACATGAATCAATCTACAATATTTTAAATATTCCATGAAGTTTTTTAAGGGGGAACTTTTCCAGTTTCAGAAGCATGTACTTCAGACAATTATTTTTTTTCTTCTTTATAGCAACTTGCAAATGGAGATAGAGGCTTTGAGAATGTGGAGCTGGGTGTCATAGGAAAGAAGAAGAAAATTCCAAGGAGGGTTATACATTTTGCAAGTGGAGAAACAATGGAAGAATACAGCACAGATGAAGAGGAAGATGAACAAGAGAAAAAAGACCTGTTACCGCCTGTAGATCCTGTAGGTATTTTACTTGATAATTCACTACTTCTGGTTTACTGGGTAATTACTCGCATTTTATGCTTTAATTTTTGTATCACAAATCTGGGTCGGTTTCCCACATCTAGGATTAAAGATTCCCTTGATCTGCTTGGCTCTAGGGACTAAGAAATCTGTGAGAAATATTCCTGAGAAGTTTTGTCCTGGATTCCTCCTCCACTAAAGTACCCCTATTCATTAGAAATGGGTTTAATTTTTTCATGGTTCTAGTCTGTCCTCTCCAGCATTTCCCCCTCTAATAATATTTGCTTGGTGTCTCCTTGATTCATACTGTTGTTTAAAAAGATGTGCAGGGAAGGCATTTGTTTCCTTATGTTTGGTGACAGTGGAGAGTTGAGCCTGTAATTTAGTGTTACCATACCAGCAATTTGATGTAATTAAAAGAGTATAGGACGGAAAGAAGCAGAGGACTTGCAGAAATAAAGGAAATCTGGTGTAATTCATACTATGTGAAAAACAGGTCTTAAAGGACCTGCCTAGGTCCTGGATGTGTGTGAAGTCTGTGTCATAAGCTGTTAAGATGTTGCTTGCCCTGTAAATGGAGCTTTCATTTGTTGGTCCAAATTCAAGCGAGGTTTTGACAATTAAAGCTGTCTCCCATAGTATGTACTGTAGCTGCTAAAATACATTTTCCTTTTTGTCAGCGTTTCCAGATGTAAACTGAGAGGTAAAATTAAATACATAACTGGTTTCATTCTGTTGGTGTGTCTCACAATCTATTCTGTAGTGATAGCGTATTTGCAAAGCTCGTAGCCGTGTGTGCCAGCACTGCCGGCACCAGCTCCCCACCCTCTGGCAACCAGTTCCAGAGACAACCAGCAGCCATTTCTTCATTTCTCTGCATCCCCAGTGTTGTGTTTCTTTTATGACACCCCCACAAACTGGTGTCCCAACCACCTCTTTTCTTTACCCTCCTACAATAATTTTTACCCCAACAAGTTGGGTCTGCAGTCCCTGCCTGCCAGTGGGGCTCTCATCCCGGCCCTCTCTGGGCTTGGTTGCCTGTACTGAGCTGGACCTGGAGGCTCCAAAACTAGCGGGGTCCTTCCCGCTGTGCTGGAGTGTGGTCAGGCGGGCAGGAACCGTTGTTTGTGGAACAGCTGGTCCGGCCTGGTTGCACACTGGAGGTAGATGCTGGTGTAGTGCTGCTTGTTCCCCCACTTCAGATAAGAGTCCTGGCATGCACTGAAGCCGGTGCCGTTTTCCGCTTGGCATTGCTCTTGAAGTTACTTTTGCACCATCCTTTGGGAATCTGTAATTAAGAAATGCTGTGGTGAAGCTCTCTATTTACTGTACAGTAGTAGGCCCTGTATATACACATCCATCGTGGGAGAGCTTGGCTTTGAAGGGACTGCAGTGAAGAGCTTGACTTTCTGCTCATTCTTTTCTGAAGAAGTAGTGAGCCAGAAAGTGTTTCCTTTGGGAAGGACAGCCAATCAGTTCTTTCTTTTTTTTCCCCTCTGTAAAATGAATTTACCTTGACAACAAAAAAAAAGACAAGTGGTTGGAGGACTGAGCTGCAATGTGTACTGTGGTAATTCAACTGGGATTGAGGTTCCCAGCAATTCACAGGTGAAGCTCTTGCATTTTGTCTTGGATGGATTGATGGCACCTCATCTCTTTCTTACGAGGCAGTTCTTGTATACGATGAAAAGTAACCTTAGTCTGAGAGCAGGTAGGCTATCATCAGTATAAACTATACTTGAAGTTTATAGCTTGAAAATAAATGTATTATACTCACAAACAATGAGTAGATGCTAAGCTGCCTTGCTGGGTGGTGTTTGGTGGTTTTTTTTTCCTTCCTAAAGGATCTACTCAAAGAAATGCAAGAACTGTGAAGCTTAGTGAATGTTATGATAATGTTCAGGTTTCTTCAGAGTCAGATCTGTTCCCCAATATGCAGGTCGTGTCAGATAGCCATAGAGGTAAAAGATTTTTTTTTTTCCCAGCTATAATTAGCAGGGGACCACATCTGTGTAATTCTTTGTGCCCTTTCCTCTCAGTAGAAGAGTTCCACTGTGGTGCAGTGATGGAAGGCTCATGAGCCTTGACGTACGTGTTGTGAGGCCAGAGACATGCACACCGCTGCACAAATGGGCTCTTAACTAAAGAGCCCTCAAACATGCAAAACAGCCAGGAATGCTGTGTGATTGTTCTCCTGCTTTCCTAATACAGATTTTTTTTTCTGAATACCAAAAATTATATTGTGTGGCACAGTTAAGATTGCTTTATTCTCCTTTTATAGTTTATGAAATCCTTAATTTTTGTTATACTTTTTAATAAAAGGACCCCCCCCAAACCAGAATAGTGTATTGTGGAGCACAGTATGCCTTATTATGCATTGCTTTTTGCCTTGACAGAATAAACTTGATTAGACTGAGGGTTGCCATTAAGTGAAGTTTACCTTATCTGCTGTGTGCTTCGTGTATCCCAGCTGAGACAGTCAATTGAAGAAATGTTAGTCCAAGCTGAGCTTTGATGTTTTAGCCAACAGCTGCCTTAAAAATGTTTTTATTGTAGGATTTCTATAAAGGCAATTAAATAGTCAGTTTGCTGAGACCAGCATGTCTAAAACTTGTTATCTCAGTTGGGATACGAAAAAGTACGTTGCAAGTAATAGCTGTTTCTGGTCCAATTTATTTTTAGAAAAAGCACATTTAATATTTTGAATAGAAACTTTGCATCATGAAATTTCAAAGCTCAGCTGGTATTGGCGTCCTGGCAGCTTCTGAGTGAGTTTAAGGGAAACAAATATTTTGCTGTGTTGTAAAGAAACATCTTCAGTAAGTACCTTGGTTTAATTGCATTTTAGAGCTAAGCAGACAATGAAAATGTCTATCTTACAAAGCAAAGTGACCTGTATATATCCAGTCATATGATAACCAAAGCACTCAGTGTTATGAACTGCTGCCACTCATTAAAAAAAAAAAATTAAAAAGAACTGGCTCTTAAATTTTGCTGTGAAGCAACAATTCTGATACTTCTATAGGTCAGCACCCAGTTCATTAAGATTCCTGGACTGGAACGTCCATTGTGTTGTGGTTTGGGTTTGTTTGATTTTTTTTTTTTTTTTTTAATAACAAGTTGAATCCAGAACACAGGGTATGCCTAATAAATTTTTCCCTGGATTTTTTAGATAATAGTAATCAGTATTATCTGAGTGTTCTTGAATTAAAAATTAAATGCTTTAATAACATAAATGCTCGCATTTTAACTGAGTCTTCTATTCCGTCCTAAAATTTAGATGCTCACACTTTATATGTAAACGTCCTTTTGCTTCTGTCCACCAAAACTTTATTTTGTAGTAATTAAATTTATCTAACCTGTTCTAGAAGATAATCTTTCTGTTTTTGCACTTGCTATAAACTCTTTGTTGCATTCCCCTATTATATGAGTAGGCAGAAGGTGGAGTCTATCTTTGCAAAGCAACTGGAAGCAGTAAGGTGATAACCTTAGAATTCATCCTGAGAACACCTCTGCAACAAAGCTCCAGAAGATATTTAAATTTATTAAGCATTAGTGCTCAGAAAGATTGAAACACATTCTTGCAGGAAGATTATCTTGATATGCTGTAGTTAAAAGGAGCTTAACTTCAAATGGGAAAATGTTCTCTCTTGCCGACTGTTGAATTTTACTTTTCTTTTAAGAATTTGGAGACAAGGGAGAAAAATAGTCACTGACCAAGTAATAGCTACTGGCAAAATGGCAGAAGCTTTTTGATGGAGAATGGTGTGTTGCTGATCTCGTTTTCAGTGTTTAGGTGCCCCTATATGGTGGATAACTGAAGGACCCATTATAGGAGTTACCAGTCAATAATTAATTTAAAATGCATCTTGGCACAGTAAACAATGGGTACGTGTCTATTTGGTGGTGTATATTAACTCTTAAATACAGAATTTGCTTTTTCTTAGATCAGGAAATTATTAATTATTATTGTCCTCATTTTGCCATTTTCTCTGGCACAAAGAAACTCTACGTTCTTTGGAAAGTCAGGTGTTATCAGGGACTGAAATCTGGCAAAAATAAATACACACGTGCATTGTTTAGGAACATGGTGCGCTCAGAAGTTGAAGGGGGTGCGTGTGTGCTCCCTTTGGCAGCCCCATACTAGGAAACAAAATCATGTCCTGTTGTTGAACCAGAGCCCTCTTGGGTTTATCAATGGTTGAATCCATTATGTTAATTCCTACTTAAAATGCTGCACTTGGATTAAAAGTGTACATTAAGAATTTCTGCAATTTAAAAACTAGTTGTCGTAACCATTGTGTTTTCCATTTTGAACAATAAAATAAGGTCAGGATAGCTGAATAGTACAATTAAGCATTGTAGAAACATATACTGATGGCAGGAAAAATACCATCCCCTTATAATAAACTGGTGTCCTGTGTTTCATACTGCTGCTCCTTGTTTTCAGTCAAGAGATAGAGCATTACTGTGTCTTCGCATTGATTAAAGTCTGAACATAAAGGCTTCTCTGGCCAAAGAGGTTGAGGTACAGTATCTGGTATGTGGTTCTTACTGAACCATTGGTAGAACCTGACTTGGATACTGTTTCCAGTATTGCTCAATGCATTGAAGCTACTTCACAAAGTAGGATTAGTTTGTACTAACAGCCCTGATCATATCACCTGAATGGTTCTGGTTTTCTCCAGTACCTCTTCTCACCTCACGTTTGCCATTCAGGCTTCGATCTCCAGGTGCTCTGGGAAACCAACCAAACTTACCCTGAGGAAGTAAGGGGTGAAAGAAAAAAGGAAGATTATTCCTTGGATGTGTTCCCTTATTCCTGGTTGTTCTTGGTGGTTTACTCTCCAAGCCATCTCCTTTCTCCTATTGAATTTATGGGAAGTAGCTTCTCTCATGGTTTCATATTGCCTTTAGAGGCACTTGAAAGAACGCTCCTTTTTTAAATTGAGGGGACTGGCAAAGCCTTGCTTGGCAGGGGTGAAGAAGTATCTGGTTGGACTTTGTCAGAAAGCAGAGTTTCTACAAAGCTGAACTTACAAGTGCTCCTAACATACAAAGAATGTTTTTTTATTGTGGTGGCAGAGCAGTAGAAATAGACAGAACCCCTGTGTCTGCTGAGCCTCAGATGTTCCCTACATTTGTGTTACCACAAACATGTTAGAGCCTTCTTTGTCTGAATTACTTCTGTCACCTTGAAGTTCAGCTTGTCTTTTCACTCTTATAAGTATTAAGGGGGCTCTTGTAGCTCCTTGTTTACAGCCGCGCAGCAGGCCCTTGTTTGTCCAGCGCACTGTGTGGATGCTTTTTAACCTTGTCACCTTGTTAGGAAGGATTGTAGAGAGCCTTGTCAAGGCCATTATTCGCACCTGTGGCAACAAGCTTTTCCAGCACTTTTCTTGACTTCTTCAGCTGAACAAACTCCCAAATGATTGTCGTTATCCTGTCTGCCAACTGAGCACGTAATCAACGAGCTGGAGGTGCTTTTGTACAAGCAGCATAGCAGCGGGTTTTGCTTACACTTTTACCTTGGCAGGACATTTTCCATACCCACTGCCAAAAATATATAGCATCTGGCTTTTTTCAGCCTGCTCAACTTGAGTTTCTGGCTTGACAGACCATTTCTTGCTGCACTGATTTGTAGAGGCTGTGCTTGGAAAGTCTAGTGGCTTGTATACTGAGGCCGTACCCACTAGTCTCTGCAGCTGTATTACTTACAGTAATACTGCTTGTCCTGTACCAATATCTATTAAATAAGATCTGAGAAAATGGTTACTATCAAACAGTTTTTAGCAGCAAGTTATAAATACATATGCAACTGAGAGGAGCTAATGGGTTTCACTTAATAAAAGCTGACACTTTTAATTGCTACTTTCCACAAGGAAAGTAGCTCTAGAGAGATCTTTACTGAGGGGAAATCTGTAACAAAGAGCTTGCCTGAATACAACAGACTGTAACTATAAATGTGTTCTAGTTCACTATGAAATTTGACTTGGCCTACAGCTTTTTCTTTGTCAGACTGGGTTAGGTTCCCCTTCTCCTTTTTGTTACATGGCTTGTGGTTTTGGGGGGTTTTTTGGGTTGGGTTTTTTGTGGGGTTTTTTTAAGAGATACAATCTCTTTCCTTAGTGAAGAGGATAGCCTATGTATGCCCATTAATTTCTGAATTTTCATTAAGTTCCTACATGTAAGTATCTCAGTTTGTCTGGTGGCTGCAGTACTTTCGCTGTGGCAGTGAATACACCATAGTTGTGCAAAGGGCACCTCCTCCTCATCTTTCTGGCCTGTCCTTTCTGAAAAGTCTGTATCCCTCCACCACAGCACTCCAGTCATTAAAGCTGTCCGCCGCCTCTCTGGGATCCCAGCAAGATCCCAGCCCAGCAGCTACACACAGGTCTCCAACTCCTTGTGTTTACACCGCGTGCTGCCTGCCTTAGTGTGCAGCCTCTTGGAGAGCCTTTCTCTCTTCCATGCAAATGCTTGAGGTGACCCCACTTGAGTCCTGCTTTGTTTGTTTTCTGTTCTTCCTTGTACACATCCCCCAGGCCCTTTACTTGTCAGCCATGTCCATCCCTCCCTCAGAGCTGCGGTAGCTCTCTCCCTCCCTGATGGTTCCCAGTTTTGTACTTTAGGTGCAATCCCAAATGATACTTGGAAGCAGCCTCTTGCTCAGGGACCACTTTGAAGGTTTAGTTTGGTTTTAAGCAGTCTTCTGCAGTTCTCTCATTATTGTACTGAGGGACCACTTGGTTAACCCACATCTCTTCTTGGCTTGATGGAATTCAGAACATCATGGGAAGGTCTTTCCAGTTATAGGAGTTACCTTGGGATTGAGCTGGATGCTTGTCATTTCTGGGAGTGGGAAATGAAAAACAGTGAAACACATGTTCCCAGATGTAAACCATGGTTACATTTCTATCTTAGGGCAATACCTTCTTTCATGTATGTCTGGTCTAGATTTATTTTAAGGCAAAAAATAACGTGGTAGGTGGCAAACAGGAAACACTGCAGATCTCTCTTCTTGATCTGTTTGAGCTTTTGCATGTATTATTACGTGCCGTGACCACAGAGCTTTATGTATTCATACTACGCTTGTTCTTACAGACAACGCTCACCTGGGGACCCTACTTGTGGTTTCACATGCTGCGAGTTGCCACCTCAACCTTATCAGGTATTGCTTTATTTAATTCTCGGGTAAAGCAGTAATGTAGTAGTAAAGTTGGTTTGACAGACTGTAAATCATCTTTGTGAGTTATTGGCTGTTTTTGCGAAAGTATGAATGGACCTGTATTTTAATCTGTGGAGATGTACTCTCTTGCCTCAGGAGCTTTATTTTTTTAAAAACTTTCAATCAACAGCTCTTGAATGGAAGAATTAACAGAAAATATCCTTTTTCCCTCCATTTTCTCCATACAGTGTTAGGTTGGTGCTGGCAAGGGAGTATATTGGCTTGCTACTAGGTTTTGTATGGACCTAAAGAATGCTGTTGGAGTAACTAAACTGACAGTTTTTATGAAGAAGACAACTAGAAACTCCCAAGAACACATCTAGTTTTGTACTTTAAAACAGGCTTCTGAGGTTACAAAATAAACAAAAATAAGACTATTGTCAAGAATCCTAAATTCACTGCACAGACATTTATTTGACCTGTGGACTTCATAAATTTTTGCAACATTTAAAAAATGCTTGTCCTAGTCTGTGTTCTTCTCAAAGTATAAAGTATCTTTATTGGGTTTTTTGATAAATATTGTGAAATTTCTGTCATTGTACACCTAATTATGAATATTTTTAAAAACTATTGGCAGTCTATTCTATTAATTAACCTATGCCTATTGTTAGAAATGCTTTTTCTCTAACATCCAGTGTCATTCTATTCCTTGTCATATCTGTTCTTCACAGACAAAGGTAGACGCCGCTTTCCTTTTTTCAGAAGTCTTTTAGGAATGTGAAGATTAGTACTTCCTTCTTCCCACTTCAGCTTTGCCTCTTACATTTGTAATTTGAAGTGGTCTCTTGCACAGAGCTCTGGATGCCAGAATATCTATAAAATCAGTTATTGTGAATAGCAGTGAAGCAGTCAATTGCTAAATTCTAACTTGTTTTCCCTCAAGATTACTAACTCACTGGCATCCTCAGGGCAGATTTGCAATTTGAAGTGCAGCGTATTTGACTTCTTGCCTGCTTTCACTCCAGAAGCAGTGCTTGAAAATTGAGATCGGTGAAACCTAAATATTTTATTAGTCCATTAGTATATAACACAGAACATTGTTAAAACCACTGCTAACTTGAAGTATGCATATATCAATAACTAACTCCCTCCTCTGCTGGTACCAATAGGCTGAAGCGCCACTACAGCTGGTAGCCGTGGATTTTTGTCTAACCTTAATTTTCAGTTAAAGTTCAGGTAAAGGCTTATCCTTTTAACTGATCCCCTAGAAAAACAAACCTAGATCCAAAGCTGAAATTAGTAGAATTCCAACAAATGCTACCACCATCTAGATTTTAATTGGTTTCCATGTTCTCCTTTTGCTCATTATCTTAAAGAACAATTATTAGTATACATTGAGCTACTAATGACATCTCAGTATATTAGCCTAGCAGATTTTGGTTTTAGCTTTTGAGTAAAGTAGGACTATGGAAGACCATTCAGGAAAGATGATACCTTTTAAAATAAAACTGTGCTTAAGAATTTTCTTCTAGATACCAGTTGTCTGTAAACCTCTCTTTATTCTTTAGTGTGTGATTTTCTTGGGGAAAAGATCGCATCTGTTCTGGGGATAAGCACTCCAAAATACCAGTATGCCATCGACGAGTATTACAGAATGAAGAGAGAGGTATGTGTGTGAGATGAGGTTCTTGCTCTCCTTTCCTCCCACCTTCCCTTCTCAGGTATTTTAAA
Organism: Coracias cyanogaster; assembly: GCA_033124195.1. Lineage (NCBI taxonomy): Eukaryota > Metazoa > Chordata > Aves > Coraciiformes > Coraciidae > Coracias > Coracias cyanogaster. Next base: position 31,744 of record JAVSBS010011454.1, on the reverse strand, counting down.
AAACGAATTTTGTATTGCAGCATTAAAATGAAGTTTTAGAAGCTCTATTTCAGCTTGCCTTTGGTTTTCATTTGATTCATGATTAACGCTGGCTTAGCTATCAGCCTTTTCTCACCAGCTCATCAGTCTTAGAACCGACTGGGTCCTGACCACTGCTCTATTTGTTTCTCACATACGATGCATTGTAATGTCTACAGTGTGAGAAAGCTGGATGGAGCAGCTGCTGGACACTGCAGAAAGGCAGCTGCTAGGAATATACAACTCTAAAACGAGTTCAACAAAGTGTCAAGAGTAAACTGAATGTGATGGTACCATTTTTTCCAAATTATAGCTGGGAATGACTGATAGGTAGCCAGCGCTTTATGCAAAAAAAAAAACCCCAGCCCTTAATAATCTTCATTTGGAAGAGATGGAAAACATATTGAAAGCTTTACTACTTTTTAAATTTTTGATAGCTCTTTATTGTTACGAGCTGAAAAAGATTTAGAGATGGTAGACTAATTGCTATTGACTAAAACGTGTGAAATTTTTTCTGTGTTTATTTAACACAATTTAATCTCTCACTTTTGGTGTTTTGTTGTGGTTTTTTTTCTTTTCCATAATGGGAATTCTGGAATATACCTCAGCTTATGATCAGCTAGTGACCATTTTCTAGTGCAACAACTGTCCTTGCCTTGTAATAGGAACGGGTATGCTCTTATTGAAAGACTTCAAGTACATCTGAGTGGTCAATAGTAGCTTATCAATCTGGTTACTTATCTTTAGGAGGAAGAGGAGGAACAGGAAAACAAGATGTCAGAAGAAGCAGAAAGACAGCATCAGGAACAGCAGAACAAGCCCCAGGCTGAAGCTCCTGTCCAGACAGACCAGCCTGAAGCAACAGCATGCACTTCATTCGTGAATGTAAACTTTGAAAATGAGGGAAATTGCCAGACTGCTGGGGAAAACAAACAAGATGTAGTTCCTGTCCCTCCCTAAGTGTCAACCTCTGTGCAATGTAGGAAATAGGAAGTGTCAGGTGTCACAATCTGGCTAGAAGAGGCAGGAAAAATAGGATTATACTTGTTCAGTGAAATACAACTTCCAGCATTCTTATTGATCAGGAGAGAGCGAGGCAATGTCTGTTCTGTCTGTCTGCCTAATAAAGGCTCAGGCATTCTGCCAAATTGGCACTTCAGTTAAAATGAAAATTGCACTACAAACATTTGCTCTAAAATTGAATGTGTGAGCCAATTTCTGTGTAAAGCAAGTAAAAATGTCTTGTCTTTGAATCGCTGTGTTTCTTACCACCTGTGGATTGCAGGTGCAGTGCTGTTTCCTACTTCCAAACACCTATTTCTGATTTGCACGTTGTTTGCAACTCGGCTCTCTATGAATAGATTAATAGGAATCAATATCCTGTAACTCAAAGTCATTATTACAGTGTCTGACTTCCCCTATTTATTGTCACTATTGTATGCATGTATTTTTTTTCTGTTGTTGTTTAACATAAGATGTTAGATTTAATGTTAGTTAGATTTAAAGGTCCACAGACCTTTTGTTTTAGTTAAAAAAAAAAAAAAAAACCAACAAACCAACTTTAAAGGAGGCTGTAAACACCCTTAACAACTCATTAACAAGTACCAGTACTCTTGGAGGCCAGTGGTGCTCAGCTGCTCCACTCGGTGCTGTACCAACGTCCAGAATTAGCATCAGTGTAAGATGTTCTCACTCCACGTCCAAGAATTGAGAGACCCACCTGCTTGAATACTTAGTTCCTTGCCCTGAAAGGTCCTGCAACTAAAGTCTTACTAAATTATACTGAACGCACTAGACGCTGTGTATGGTACAAATCTAGAACTATGAAAACAATTTTTGGACATAGATTACCTGAGCACTCTTCTAACCTAAATAGACGATTTGTTTAATGTTAAATTACCAGTAAGGCATGTGCCATTGCAGATGTTTCACCCTCAGTAGCATAGACTACGTAAATAACCAGAAATCACAAACCCAAACTTGAGTCTTCCTTCTTCTTAAAGAAACAAAACATTTTGTTGCAGTACTGCAACAACCGTAATTTTAATTTTCGTCTAAGAGAGGTGCAGGTAGCTCCAGAGCTTTTAAGTAGCCCCAGATACCCATGAAGGCTGTTTTACTGCAATGACTCCTTCTACTTTTAGCACAGAAAAGGTGAATGGTTTACTTTGTGACAATCGGCTGTCAGTGCCCCAGTCACTTTCTACAGAGAATTGGTGCAGGTAAAGGAGCAGAGAACCTGCATTAGTTACGCCGTGAAGCATTACTTCTGTCCTTGAGGCTTCTAAAAACATTTTTTAAACAGTCTTCAGTGAAATTTTGTTTTGGGTATCATCTAATGTCCCTGGCCTTGGTCCTCCTACTAACTATGCAAGGAGCCTGATGTACCATCGGAGTCCAGGTTACATATCCATTCGTTTCCAGAGTTTCAGACAACCCTCTGCCTGAATGACTGTCCTGGAGAGCACAAATTCCTTCTCCTCTCACTTGTCTTTAGCATTCCAGTGCCGAATTCTTCTGAGGAAGATTCAGTCATCAGCTTTATTCCATCTGTTTTGATAGTCCATTCTTCACCTCTTTCTGAGCCGTAAGCCAGAGGGTGCTGACGGCTGTGTGAAATCGTTCCTCAGCCCTGAACACCTGCCAGGGAGAGCGTGGTTCAACACCTGGGCGATCCACAGAACAACAGCTTGTTGGGAGCTCTTACACATCAAAGATAGAAAGCCTCGCATAGCTCCAGAATAAAACCTTTACAGCTGAAGGATGCTTTGCTTTTCCCCTAAGAAATTCATGTCAGTTGCGTTGGTTCCTGCCCCGTCCCCCCCTCATCTGTTGCATAAGAAATGCTCTCTCACTGCCTTGGGTTTAAACTTCTTTGTATAAACTACTGTATTACTCACTGTGCCTTAACTTAATCCTTCCTTCAGTTTTTTGCAAACTGCATGAAAGCGGTTACTTTCATAATGATTTTTCTGTAAATGCATTAATTGGTTATTTTATATTTAATATAATTTTTGAACTGGAAGTTGGCTATGGATTTTCCTTTTCAAGGGTGTGGTCTTTGAAACTACAGGTGCACAGAGGGGCACGTTCCTGTTTCGTATTGAGTCACGGAACCTGGTGGAAGATTCCGGCACTGAAATCCGGGACACCTGACTGCGCTGCCACCCCCTTCCTTACAGGCTCACATAGTACTTGTTACCGTGCTCAGCGTGTTCAGCGCTGCCGCCGAGTCACAAGAAACGCAGGGCTGCACCCCCAACGGCCTGCAGCTACCGCCATTTTATCTGGAACTTGAAACGCTTCTGCCACTTAGTTGAAGAAGCAGAGAGTTTCGCTGCTTAACTACTGCTGCAGTTCAGCTGTACAGTTAAGTTAAATTACATAAAATACTTGCACAGGAGGTTAAGCTGGTGAAGGCCTTTATACAGGTGTTTGGATGAGTTTTACCTGGACCTAAAGCTAGTGCGGTTTTATTTCTACTAATGAACGTCTTCAGCAGGTAACTATTCAGTCAGTTCAATAGTTAGTTACTCTTTCTGTTGGACACTTAGAGCTAGACATAGATAGAAGATAAAGGCCTAAACTCTTTACCTCTTACCGAAGACTTTCACCTCTACAACAGAAAGGTCAGCAGTGCCAGCAGCAGAGGAAGCCATTCAGGAACGCAGCAGGAGGCTTGGGACGGCTGAGCGGATGCAGGCCAGTGCTGAAGACACCAAGAACCACATCATTACTTCCAAGGTAACCTCACAGTTAGAATTGGGTATTCCACTAAGAACATGGCTTGGTACACAGAGAAAAGGTCAAAAAATATTTATTTAAAAAAAAAAGGAGCATTTTTACCTCTTAACACTTGCTTTTTTGGTTTCAGAAATTAGTTCTGCAATTCCTGCATGTACCACATTTTATATTATATGGTGGGACAGGGGAGAAGGGAAGTAAAAGGAAAGCAGCATTGATTCCAGTCATGAATGTTTCCAGCTTCCAACAGCTGGCGCATCAGATGGAGCGTCTCCATGGGTACAGTCTGCTCCTGTTCAAAGTTATGTATCATCAACATCAGCAGCGCTGTCATTATCACTTGCCACAAGGACCTCTCTGTTCTCGTATGTCCAGAACCCATTCAGATCAATTAGAATGCTGGTAACAGTGTCTCCTTGACTGCTATTGATTAAGTCTTGAAGGGAGATTTTGTAAGGATCCTTAGGCTTCACCATATCAAAGATTTCATCCTATGAAAGAAGAGTCAAAATTAGGGCAAAAAAACCCCCCACACATTAATGAGCAGAATAATGGCTACTTTATACCCGAATACCATTTGGTCTGTGGTAACTAGTGCCACCCACACCGACTTACAAAAAAAAAAAGCAAGCTGCTAAGCCCCAAACCATTTAAGATTCAAAGCACAATAATTTGCTACAGATCGGAGCAGCGTGCTCAGCTCCCACATCTCAAATAAGAATGTGCTTTTCTGGGGAAGCTTTGGCCTCAAGTTGACAGTATGAAATTGAGTTTGCTTGTACGAGCTAAGTTTTAGAGCAGATCTTGCACTTTTTTTTCAGTACGTATTAAAACTGCTCAATGTAAAGTAGGCAGTAATGAAGAGAATTTTAAAGATAGTTTGTTTTTAGTCATCCGTCCAGCCCCGCTCCAAGGGATGATCCTGGACTACAAAACTGGCACACCAAGTATCTTCATGTGTAAGGCCCAGTGACATGTATTTAACAGGTACTCTGTTAGTAAGGAAACCACTGAACAGTCACATGCAAGATTTCTTACAGAGCAATTGCTGAATAGAACATTTTCAAACCTGTGAGTAGGACAAGTCAGATCATTTCTACTACTCCGCAAGTAAATGTACAACCTAGCAACCATGATATAACATCAGTAAATGATGAAATGCTTATTCAAATATTGCATGTAGAAATACTATTCAGTAAAACTAACCTTGACATCCTGAAAAGAAACTGGTTCTTGTCCATGGATTTTCATTTGTTCCTGAATAGCCTAGAAAAAAAACCCAAAAGTCAGGAATAGAGAGTGCAATATTACAGTGACACTGTATGAAACTTTTAAAATGCTTCTGCATCTTTGGCTGTCTTGCCCTGGAACAAAGCGTTCACGGTACAGACTGCAATCTGCTCTCTTCCACAGGTGAGGCAGGGGTGAGGTAAATCAGCATCGATGACACGCATCTCTGGGTTCACTGTTCCTAGTCAGCATGTTAAGAATCCAACTTTCATTATGACCAGTGTTCAAGTGCTCTGCAAATGGGATATGCAGACACTTGAATATTATCACTCAACACTCAGAACTTAAGATAGTAATACACTCAAACCAGAAAGCTCAGTTTTCTGACAAAGTGTGAAATACAGAGTAAGGAAAGAGAGAAGTAAGACCAAGCAGTTCTTTTATTGGGGTACCACTTAAACAGCTGTATCACTAGATCTCTGCCTGCAAATAGCAACTATAAATAAACCTGTTTCACTAGCACAAGCCCCCAGCAAGAACTAGGGCAGCTAAAAATACGGAGTGCACAAAGCAAGCAGTCATTGGGGTAGGACTGCACCAAAGTGATTGATCTCAAATCAGAAGGTTCAAAAGGTGCGAAGCGTGGTGTCATCAGGTCAAGCATCAGAAAAGGAGAAAGATGTGAACTGCTTGCAGGGCTTAAGAAAAGCAGTAAAATCTAAAGATTTTGCTAAACTTCACACAAGAGCAGCAGAGCCTGGAGCAGCGATGCAGGAGGTGCCTGCTGATTCCCCCACCATACGCTGACTTTACCTTTACTGTCAGTCTAAATTCTGCCAATTATTAAATTATCCAACTTGCAGCAGGAACGCAGTTAGATGTGATCCAAATGGTGTCACTACAATTATGGTAATTATCTGAAAACAAGCCAATTACTTCCTTCCCCTTCATGCCAGTTGGTACCAAGATAGCAGCTGTTCGAGACAAATTTGTTATCGCGTTACTGTACATTTGTTAAAGGTTGAGGTTATAGATTCTAGCCTTCTTTTAAATATTAAAAATGCTATAAAGTCATGGAGTATATAACTTATTAGGATTTTTTTAAAATGTCAGGAAGGGAGAAATTTCTTTTATATGCCAAGTGAACCGGTGGGAAAGTGATTTACTAATGATGGCTGGCTGGAAATATATACTTTGCAATCAGCATACAAGTGAGCTATAAATTAACCTGTGTCAGTTTGCTACCTCTACCCATGCAAAATGAACTAAATGCAGATGTTTTCTGTAGATCTTTCACGTTTCTCCTTTTTCAGCTTTGGCATTTGGGATGCTCAATGCATCTGGAGGCATCTTGCAGGATTGGCCCCTCCACTGGATTCACTTTCAGCAGCTTGTTCTGTAGAGTGAATGCAAAGAACGGCTCAGCTCTGCTGGCAGCCCTGCGAGCGCTGCCCCAGGCAAAGCAAGTTGGGCCAACATTGGGCAGAGCCATGGGAAACTCTTCGCCCAGGTGAAAAGGCTCCTGGCAAGTCATGTTATCTAGGTATCTTTTACTTTTAAGCCTGTTTGTATTAAGGACAGCCTTCCTTAAATGTCAAAGGTGTCACATCGTACAAAGCCAACCACTTGCAGCTGCTGTCAGAGGTGCAAATGAAGCACCCTTGGACCACAGATCAGTGCGACCTCTCATTTTGCACAGACCTTCCTTGTAGAAACTAGAGTCTTTCATCTCATGTTTGCTCCCATATCCTCCCTTGGTCTGACCTTAATTTTTTTTTTCATGTGATGTTTTGAAATCTTTGGCTTTGATGTGCGTGAAACACTTCTTTCAATAAATGTCAAGAGCAGATTAAAGAAAATTAAATGGTGGAAAGAAGCGATACTACCTTTTGGCTTGAGCAGCATTTTCCTGACAACTGAATGAATCAGCTATGAAAAATGTGCGTTTCCTTTTCTGTGCTCAAGGTACATGCCAGTGGGATCTGTTTATATCAGTGGGCTTAACATACACCCCCATGCATCCGTAATTCCCTGCAGCTCGTGTGCAGCTCCACAGCCAAGGCACAGGGCAGAGCTCAGTTCCCCGGAGCAGGTTAGTGGCATTAGCCTGCTGCTTTGCTTGAAATAATTAGCCTTGCTCACAGATGACCTTCACAGCAAGCCCTAAAGGCTGACAGATTTGGGTTATATTGGAGCAATAGAGAGATACACGTTTCAGAGTGCTCCTCCTGGAGAAATCCCCAGTGCTCACTCCACCAGCAGCTCCCAGGAACTGGAGCTGGGCATCGTGGTGCCCATGCACCCACAGCAAGAGGGGTTCTTGCTCCTGCAGACCACGGGGCATGGATGCAGCCACTGGGCTCCGCTGCCTCTCTGGACATCCCTGGTACCTTCCTGCTATTCTTAACTGATACCATCTGCTTTCCATTTTCCTTTCCCAGAAAGTCCCCATTGCTGTCAGCATGATATGCCAGGACTCTCCTTTCTGCATGTGGGATTGTGTCCAGTTCCTACTAACTTGGCAATATGTGAAATACCACCTCACGCAGGAGAGTGCAGGTATGTTCTACCCTACTGATCACCACTCAGTTCTTCCTTATTATTATTTAAGATTTACTTACTACCTTCATCCTTTGGCTTCACATTTGTTACCCATTAAAACCACCCAGTTCAAATTTCTCCCTGTTAAGCAGCCACAAGACATTCAGCCACAAGGATTACATTTGACAGTGATAAAAAAAAGTTTAAAAAAAAAAATCTAGGCAATCCCCTGCCCAATTGTAGCATTAGATATGAGTGAGTGTGTAAACAGGTTTCTGCTTATCAGTCCTACTGCTATCTGCTGCACACAAACTGCTCAGCCCCGCAAAATCCAATTTCCAAGAGGTTATAAGAGGGAACTGTTTGCAGAAACACAGCCATACTAATCTCCAAAGCCACAGCCCTCATTACGCTGATGTGGAAAATAGAAATGCCGCTTGACTCCTCCTGGCATCCAAAAGCAACTTTTACTTTTGTGACCGATTAAAATCTGCCCAGCTTTACCATGGGATTGTTTCCTCCTACTTGCCCCTGCTTGTGTGGTGGGTCGGCGAAAGCAGATGAGTCCCATCTGTGACTTGTGCCTGGAGCAGGTGCTGGGCATGGGGGGTCTGCAGTGCACCCTGACCCTGTGCCACAACCATCGCCTTCTGGTTCCTCCAAAACAGCCTGGAAACACCACTCATGCACTGGCAGGAGGGACAGGAACACAGCCTGCTGTGCCCTGCACTAGGCATGGAGCGGGAGGGTGAGGTCCTGTGTTCAAGGCTACGCTGTTTTGAGGTTTTGCCCAAGGCCTGGATGTGGACAGATGCTGCAGCTCAGTCCTGGAGGAGCTGAGCCCTCTAAGTGCCCTTTAGCATTGGGGAGGAAGGAACAGAGCACTGGGGATGCTGTGGGCTGGATCCTCTGACCCGGCTCCTGTAGGTGACAGCGGGAAGGATACAGAAGCATCCAGTGGCAGCAGGGCTGTGAGGTGCAAAAGGCAAACGTGCCTCAGCCCCTGTCACAGGCACAAGCTCTTTGTGTCTTCCCAGATAGAGTGATCAGGCAGCAGGCAGCCCACCTCCCCTCCGACACCTCCCGTAAAGGGCTGTTGCCCAGAAGTTCACCGCATCAGTAAAAATGCAAACTGTAAGCTGATTAGATATTCATAGATACTCTTTCTTGATTAGCTCACCATTAATATTTCAATGTCAGAACTGGATGCATACTGCCTCCCTGCTCTCTTTCTTCCTGCTTAATTAATTTTGACCATCACCAACAACAGTCTCCGACAGATAGCAGAAATTAAAGTGGGCTGTTCCGTGACTTTGCTTGCTGTAAACAGCTATTTGCAATTCCTTTTCATACATCACCCGTCCGCAACAAAGAGATCACGGTAGCAGAAAATGAGTCTCCTTCCTAAGGACTTCAGAGCTCCAAAAGAACGTTTGCTTATTCGATAAAAATAATCAAAAAGACAATGCAATAGGCACAACTTGGCAATAAGACTTGTGTCTCACCTAGTAATCAGCTGGCTGTTATGCCATTATAATAAAAGAAAGGGAGAGAATTGTTAATTTAGGGCCTTTGATTTAGGGTAGCTCGTAAAAGCTGTAGGATCAGCCAGCTGTGAGGGGATGTGATAATCGCTGCAACCCCAGCAGTGGTATGAGCAGCTCACTTCATAAAATGCAGCCTGCATGGCTGCCTAATGCACAGCACACGCATCCACGGCTGATAACACGACGTGCTGCTAATAGGCTGTTTGATTTTATTGACGTGCTCAAGATATATGGGGGCAGGAGGAGCAGCGAGGCAGAAATTATACAGCGGCGTTCGTTCCACCCCAGCCCAGGGGACCGTCTGCCTCCATCTGTCCACCTCCTGGGCCCGGAGGGATGGGGAGCAACTCTGCATGACAGGAGGGCAGTTGCCACCTCCCAGGTCCGTGGGATCCTGACACAACACGCACTGGGATTCACTGGGATCACAATGTGCCTACCCGTGACCAAAGCAGCACTGGGTTCACAGAAACAAAAATTTTGCCTCTCTTTGCTGCCACCTGAGCTGCATGTCACTGCTACAAAACAAGCCCCTCTGCTACTGGACATGCTCCACATCTCCATCCATTGCTGCGAACCATCCTACCCCAACCTTTCCCAGGGAATACATCATGATGGTGACCCAAGGCAAGCAGGAAGGCAGGAGCGGCATGAGGCAGCCTTGCTCAGCTGCATCCCCTCCACACTGTACCTCAGGCTGTTAAACGCCTGGCCAGAGCTTGCCATCTGCTTCCAGTCTTCTAGGAATACTGCTGCGTAATTCAATCAAAAAGGAGAAGATCCTTGTTTCACTGAATCGTAAGTCACTCTTCAAGTAATTATATTTTTATACCCCTATCAGGAGCAACAGGGACTGTTCATTTTATGGGCTTTAGCAGCCAGAGCCATGCTTCTGCCAAGGTTACGGCTGGGAGGAGAAGACAATTTAACATTTCCTCAGCCATCCGAGGCTTATCCATGTTTTTAGCTTTTTAGTTAGGCAAGTGAATAAAGCCCTGCAGGACCAAGGCCCTTGTCCAGGAGTGCTCTTATTGCAGAGCATAGAAAACGGGCTGGCTTGGACCTGAAGAGCTGACCAAACCTTCAGCATAAAGCTGATTCCCAGTGATGTGAACATGCCAGGTCTGCCCTTCCAGGGCCATGCACAGAGCAGCTTCTGCAGCACAGCGATTGCTGCCTACCCAGGGAGCAAATCCTGCTTATCCCAGCAGCTGGAGGAGACACCAGGCTGCATCCCTCGCGTGCTGCCTTAGAAAGGTCAGATGAGATTAGTTCAGAGGAAAAGCCTACCAACTTGCTCCATCTAAAGTATGCAACTCACAGGACTCAAAAAAATAAAGGAGTCTTTAAAAAAGACCCCAGAAGGTAACTTTCTGTTGCTCTTTGGGGTAATTTCCCCACTTTAGATACTTCCAGTATCCTACAGTTCGTGCCCTCTCCCCAGACAGCCATCCCTTAGCACCACTGTCCTTTCCCGGGTTAGCTCTCCACCTGCTCTTTCACTGCCCCAGATGTTCTGTCTTTTAAACAGATTTAGTGCCTTGACTTTGAAAAGGGCTTCACCATGTTTCCATCTGTGTTTACACTCAGTGCAGGGTAAATTTCTTCTCCTAGCAGATCTGTTCCTTACCAGCAAAGAAATACGACTCAGCATAGATTCAGAGAAGGCGGCAGAGCAAAACATTTCTGAGCCAGCACTCACTTGGGAGCTGTGCTACGTGCCCACACAAGGACGGAGAGCTCCGCCAGCCTACCTGCATTATCAGACTGTGCAAAAAGGAAGCGGGGTCTGGCCCAGAGCCACTGCTCACGTGCCCACTCTCAGCCCTGGCTCCGCAGCTCACCCAGCACCACCTGCCAGTTATTCAGGATACTGAAGCCAAATGCTCATCTAGAGCAAGCAAAGCAGGACTGAGATGCCCCACATGCCATCAAAGAGCCTGATCCAGGCAGCTGGCACCCTGATAGTCACCCAGGGCTGTAGGTGTTGGAAAGACCCATTTTGTCAGACCTTCACAGCTCTTTTCTCAGGGAGGTGCTGTCTCTATCCTCTTCAAGCAGGACTGGTTGATGCATGAACACAGCCCTTATTAACTGCCTGGGCAATTTGCGACACAAAGGACAGCGAGCAGCCGCAGCTCAGATTTATCACTTTGCTCGCCAAGGCTAGACCAACACATCTCCGCTGTGTGGCAACAGCAAGGCCCATAATGACTTCCAGGTGGATCTGCAGATAGCGTGAGCTTCATCTAATCTCAGGAAAACAGATTTTGAGGCATCCAGGGGCTCACAGCTTCACCCTAAACTGATAGCAACCTTCAGGTTTGGGGCAGCATGTTGGTGCTGCTCTCATCACTCTATACTGCCCTGTTCTGTGTCCTGACAGGTCCTTATCCCTGCGTTCAGATGCCTGTTAAATTACAGCCAGGATCCAACCAGCCCAGCAAACATGTATGTCTGACACCAAGGCCAGAGACTGCCTTCTGCGCTGCTAATATTGGTTTAGCACATCACAACTGGCCAAAAACTTCCAACGTAGGCAGACAGAGAGGGCTGGATGCTGAGGCTGACCAAAGCTCCCTGAAATGTATGCATCCTTCTCCTGAGCAGGCTGAACTGCAAACTGCCCATGACAGTCCCAAGCTCCCTGTTAGCATCAGAGAGGATGGGGAGGTGTTTTTCTCTGCATTACACTACACAGTCCGGATGGATGAGTCAATAAAGATGATGTGACCTCTACACAATTTCTTCAGGATGCATGAAATTCAGCTAGGAGCGCCACTGCCCACAGCAAGGCAGGATATTCAGGTGGCTCTGTAGGGGATTTGCAAGGGTCTGTCTCCATCTTCCCAGCAACAGCAGATACAAACATGAGCCAAGCCATGGGGAGAAAAGGGGAATGTCAAACTGTTTAGGGAGAGAAACATCAGCTGAAGCACATAGCAAGAAGATAAGGAGACATGCTTCTTCCCAGCACTGTGGGCGTGCAAGAAGCAGGCTGGGCAGCCACTAATGACAGCTATCAAACGATAGGTCTAAAGCTTTGCAGGATCTAGTTTATGACGTCCTGGCTGTGGTACCAGCAACCTGAACTTGCAAGGGAAGAAGGACCCTGTTGTGCAGTGGTTCTCTCCTACAACAACCAACAAGTACAATTAAGCTCCACAAAAGGTGAACTATAGTCAAAGCCATCTCTCCCCAAAACCTCATAGGAGGGAGCCTGCTTGGAAAGGTATGGCTTGAAGAGGCCTCCAATAATGCCCAAGCTCCATGCTACTACCTTGGAAATGTTAGAAGAGAGTAAATGTTCTGCATTGTAGGAGAAGAAACAATTGCCTGTAAACTGAACAGAGAGTCACAGGCAAAGGAAAGTGAATTCCCTCTAAAACAGGAGTATGGGGTTTCCCGTGTGAAACATATGGCTCTGGCACAGTGCTGAGGTCCTTGGGGCTGGCTTCTATTTCCTCGGGGGCAGCAGCTTTGGAATCCCAGTGGCACTTGTTATTTGTTGTTCCCATTTATTACAAAGCACTGTTACTCTTTACAAAATATACTTTCTATAGACTGTTACTGCATCCAAGTACAATAACAGGTCTAAACTCAAATCCCTAGGAGAACTGTTGGAAGAGAAGCAATTCAGGCACATATTAATACGACAAGGATTTCCCCAGGTTTAAGGGAATAGAAAATATGTTTTGTACAAGGGAACTAGTTCTCTCTTGCAGTATAAAACTGCTCTTTTCCAGTCATAGCAATGAAAGGATATTGCTTCTGTCACTGATGCCACTGGAAATGTATTGCCTCTCTTCAAGAAACCAATGAAAGGACATGGCTGGTTTATTCTCTGAATGAGGCTACTGAGAATTGCGTTGCTCATAGCATTAGCCCAGGCACGCTGCTACGGCCGTGTCCCTGGCCTGAAGCGAGGGCAACGGCACCAAGTCAGCAGATTAGTGCCAAATGGCAAAACCACACCTGGAGGAAATCAAAGCACCGTTTGAGAACTAAGCAGAAGAATGGAAATGAAGCCCTAGCTTCTCTCACCGAGGGTGAAGCGAGGCTCAGCTGCTGCACAGTGCAGCCAGGATCTGGGCCCTTCTTCAGCAGCTCTGCACCTCGTATGAAATGAGCTCAGACCCTGGGGAAGGCTAATCTACACTTAACCTGTGGCAGGGAGCCTGGCCATTAGGAAAGCTGCCAGCCCTTATCCCTTCTCCTGTTAAGTTTCATGGTCTGGATCTCCACTGAAGATTTTAGGTTTTGAAAGTAAAATCACAAAATGGCTCTCAAACCAAGATGATCTGTCACTCGAGTGTATGCACTGAAGCAAGCATGGAGAAATTACTGCTTCAGCAGAAGTAAAAATTTCCTCCAATGAATGGCTGAAGTTGAGGTGATGTTTGTGGTTCCACTTCCACGCTTGTTGATCTGCAGATCTGGCAAGTTCATTTTGCTCCACTGCAACATCCTCCCAGGTGTCACCTCCCAGTTGGAAGGCAGGCAGAAAAAAAGTCAATTGTTGGGTTTGACGTGGGAGTTCATCAAATTCTCAAACATGCAAAGACCGGTGGAATAAAATCATCTGGGCTTTGGTGCTGGTGCCCAGCATCTCTGCAGGGTTCAGAGCAGTCCCTGCTCCAGGACACACCAGCACAAGACCCAGGATGGCGATAGCTTTTACTGAGCTGAAATCTGGAGCAAATAATGCAGCAAAAGAGGATTTGCATCAGCATGAGTGAAAAACTGAGAGCACACATAATTCAGGCTTAAGCAATATTGGCGCCAGACTGAAGCACCTCTTGGGCTGGGCTGTGACAGAGCCCCCTCTCCAGCACCCCGGCAGCGGGCTCCTACCGTCAGATATTTATTAGTTGTGTCAGGAATTAGTGAGAGTTCACTGACTGAATAATAATGTGCCAAAGGCAGTTTTTCAACTTTGCTAATGTAATTAAAGAAAGCAGGAGGGAAAAGCCTTGCGCTGGAGAAGGAACCAGGGCTTCTGATGTTGTTGATCACTATCCCCATTTCAAGGACAAGGTGTGAAATGTGGAGGGGAGAGGGTGAAGATGGCCACGAAGACCTGAGCAGTGACGAGGATCATGCAGTTATTCCCAGTTGTGATGGGAGTGTTGCTCCTTCCAGAGAGAGACAAGGGGAGAACAGAAGAGCTGCCCTTTGTGACTCAGGACCTGGACCCACCTCCACATTCAGGTTTTATGCTGCTGTTTTTAATTTCATGCCCGACCACCTTGCATCAAGGCTGGACTTTGCTTTATTTTTGGCACTTCTCCTGTTGCTTAGCCAAATCTTGCTGTTTTGGGGGACCTTTTGTGAATGGCTGGAAACAGCTTAATGACAACATTTTTTTAATGCTGCTCTGGTGATTGAACACAGCAAGGTCACTGCATCAGGCCTGAGCACATTTTTCAAGCCTCACAAGAGGAGGGACTACATGCGCTCTGCCAGAAAAGCCAAGATGCTATTTTTAAAACAGGGATGGGGGAAGCTTTGGGTGACTTTAAATCAAATCAATGCCTGGACAATAGGGCGCTGCTCCCCCCCACCCTCACTGCCAAGTTCCTCTTCCAAATCCCAGGGCTCTCTTCTGACAAACAACCTTCAGTGTCAACAGGATGGGGCTTCCAGGCGCCGCAGCCACGAAAACGCCCACCAGGAAAATGGCTGCGGGTCGGCCACATCCCGGGCTGTGTGGGAGAGGGTGGGAAAGGCTGCAGGGTCTAGGACCAGCTCCGACCCTCGTCTCCTTGGCTGGTCCTGAATATTTGCAGTGTCAGTCACAGCGTTGACCACCCAACCCCAAACCATCCCCCTGCCTTGGGCAGATGTCTGCTCCATTTATGTCTCCTCAAAGAGGTGCTGCAGGGGCCGTGCTGTGACACTGCCTGCACACCCCGAGCAGCGGGCACGTCCCTGGATGCTGCTCTCCAGCATCCCCAACAGCTGCTGGCGCCACAAGTCCTTTCATGCATTGCAAGGTGATATTTGGCAGAGTGCCTTCCCCAGGCCATTATTTCAGTTGTGATTTCCTGGCCAAGGGCAGGACGGGAGGGATCTGAGACCTCGCAGGCAGCTGCTGCGGGTGCAGACTGGCCATGTGCACTGACCTACCTGAAGCTCTCAGCTCACAGCAGCTTTCGGCCCTAAAAATGCAGCACTTAAGCTATAGAGCAAAACAGAGGGAGGCAAGAAGAGCAGCTCTTTCCTGAATCATGGCAACAGCTCTACTGGTGCCCGGTCATCAGAGACCCCGTCAGGCACACTCCAATCCCGCCTCACATGGTACTGATGGCAGCAGGGATGGGGAGACTTTCACAGTGCTTTTGATAGCAGGTCAGCAATTACCCGGCAGCTACGACCCCTCTGTTTGCTGCCACCACAGAGATGCTAGCAAAGGTTGGACTACCCAAGCAGCTTGGCTGTGCACCCTCTTGGAGCTATTTTTGTCTAAGTTACTAATTACACATTACCTATATGTCACCAGGCTGATCGATCTCAGCCTGAGGAATCGATACGGACGCGGATGATGGTGCTGTTTGCCATGCAGAGCCTGCACAAGCTGGGAAAAACAGGGCACCATCGATCCCAAAGGTGGGCTGAGATGCAGGGCAGGACAGGAGGTACAACAGGGGAGGGACCACACGCTGCCTTCCGAAATAACGCTGTGACACAGGCATTGGGACTGCCTCCTGGCCAGGGACCTGCCCAGCATGTGCCTGCATCCCAAGACCGAGACAAACCTCCCACCTGTCCTGCGGCACTCCCTCGGGAATAGCACTTTAATCTGGGTTGCTTTTCAGTCCTTGGGACATGATGCATTTAGAAGATTCACACTGACTGGAAAATGAATGATTCTCCCTCTTCATGTATTCTTACCTGATGATCAGTGTCCTAAGTAATCACAGGCTGCTCCAAGGTCTCTGGCATTTTGCTTAACTACCCAAAAGGGGAGGCCATTTCTGTAATGCCACGGTGCTTCTGCCAGCAAGAGGGATCTTGGCTGCAGAAGGCAATCAAATTTTGCAGGAAGAAGCTCTTGGGACTACCATGAAATTTGGGATTAAAGTGCAGCTAAGTAAGAGAATTGCATAACTGGGGGTTTCTGCCTGTCTTGCTGGAGTCTTATGACTGCTCTGATTCTGTCGTAGCGATGCTGGGAAATAACTCTTTGAAACCAAAAGAGCCTTAGAAAGACACAGGCAGGTCAGGATCGTTTGCCCTCAGCACTGGGTTTGTCTTAAGCAGTGAGTTGATGGTGGTAGATTAGAGAGAGAGCAGCGTGGGGTGAAAGCAACTCTCCCAGAAGGCTTCCCTCATGCTCCACTGTGCCTGTGTTCTCGGTGAGGTGCAAGGCTCTGCAGCCTCCTCCTGTTAGGACACTTTGCAGGCACATCTTGAAGACCAGGGAAAGGGTCAGAAGCTGCAGAGTGGCTGGGGGAGCATCCAGTTACTGACCACCAATGGATCAGCCATCACTTGCCAGGTAAGCAAGAGCCCTTTGCCTGAAAAGCACATGGTGAAATCTTCCAAAAAGCAACGCAATCCTGGTTTTTATTGAGGCTTTTAAGGTAACAAAAGGGGCTGTGGAGAGAGGCTCCTAGTCCCTGCTGCCCACCTGTGAAGACCTGTTGCCCTCCCTCAGCAGCAGATGCAATCTGCTTTGGTGCCAGTGCACGGTCGCCAGCAGCTTAATCCAACAGCGGACCCATAATCCTTCCCTTAATGCCACAAGTCCTAAAAGCAGGAAGCTGCCCAGATTTGCTGTTTGATGGGGTTTACTCAGCCTTGGTTGCAAGCTCAGTTTCCACTGCTAGCGAGCCCCACTCCCCTCGAAATGCCATTCCCATGGGAGCACAGATGCTCCTGGGCTGGGGAGCAGACACGGTCCACACCAGAAACCTGGTGGAGGCTGCTTTGGCTCTCAGCATCCCCCAGCCTTCAGGATACTTCCCTAATGCAGTGATGCTGCTGGGGACTGCGCGGGCTGTGTGACAGCTCAGAGCGGGACCTTGGGGCTCCCCAGGGCATCACCAATGGGTGCCCATGGGTGAAGCTGGTGCCTGAGACACTGTGATGGCCCCTTGCTCCTTCCAGCAGCTTCACCACTGGCAGTCACTCAAAAACTAGTCTGCGAGCTTTGCAGAGATAAACTGTAATGTCCAGCTACAAACCCCAGCCCCCTGGCACAGCACCTGGAAGCCACCAGAGAGGTTGTACAGGTACAGCCAGCCCTGGACAACATACCCTGCACTTCCCTGACGGCCCTGTACAGCATGAGACATTTAACTCCTAGTTTCAAAATGCCAGCAAAGAAGCTTTTGCTGAAAAACAACAGTGGCAGGATTTCAGCTGTGCACCCATTTGCACTCCCTGTCCCTGGGGCTGGTGATGGGCTGCAGCTGGGGGCTGGGCCTGCCCCACTGACCCACACATAAATAGGAGCAGCTTGGCTACCCCAGCCTCTCTGGAGGTGCTGCTCTACAGGTTTGGGAGGAGGGATCACAGCAGAATTTTAATTTTGGTGAGTGGGCACCACGCTTAGGGAGTAAGCCTCTAACCTCTCAGGAGGAGCTTTGACTTTGCTTAGAGGGTGTGAGAGCTGAGCAAATATTCTTTTACCCTTCCCCCTCTCCCTGTTGCTCATTTACTCTTTCATTAGGGATCATCCTCTTGTTATTTGTGTGGATATGTTGGGGTTTTTTTCTAAGGGGTGGATGCCAGGCATCAGGAATCATGTGTTCAACGTATGGTGGCAATTAGCCCAGCTCTGAACCCTGATGGTGTGTCTGCAGCTGCAATTAATGCTCTGCTCTATCTGCATGAGGTTTCTATCTTCCTTCCTTCTGGGGCTGGAAAAGGCACAACTTGGATCTCTTAAAAAAAAAAGCAGGAAAGTGTTAAAGACATTGCACGAGCCTGAGTGCCCCTTGCTGTGGGGCTTCTCTCAGGATTGATTCTTGTTTGGTTCAGCTTGGCCTCTGCACCTGGATTTATGTGAGTGGGGCTCGGGGCATCTGTCTGATACAGCGCAGAGCCTGTGGGCACGATGCTGGCTCTGCCGGTGCCTCTGCTCGAGCGCTTTATGGCATGTTTCATGCTCCTGGCTGAACGCACCTGGCTCTTTACTAGGAAATTAGACTGCCTGGTTCCATGTTTTACAGTATTAAGCTTGTTCACTTGTGCCTTTCGTGGTCTGCAAAATACCTTGGGTTGCTTTTTGTGAGATGGGAAAATAGGAGCAAAATTTGGATTTCAGTGGGACAGCGTCAGGGCAAGCAGAAGGAAGGTGGCTGTGGGACCTGCTGTGCTTCAGGGAAACCTGGAGTTTGGGAGAAGCATAATCCCCTCCTCCCTTCCACTGCTCCACCAGCACCTCGTGGTGGTTTTATAGGGGTTCCCCTGGCAGAGCTGCCCCCCGCCATCAGCTGCTCTACCTGACCTCATGGGCTTGCTCTGCTTTCCTTCTCTCGCATAAAAATTCTTCTGCCCTAAAATCCCTGCTTTTCTCTATGTGATAAAGTGATTTTTGGGGAGGAGTTTCACTGTCACCTGGCTGCAGCTGATTTCTAATGAAGAGCTTCCTTCTGTGGAGGGGGGGAAACAGGGAGAGAAATTAGGGGGAGGCAGCATTTCTGAATTCAAATACATTAAACCATTTAATTCTGTTGACTCAGGGCTGCCTGGCTCTGAATGGGAATTAATCCGCAGCGAATCAAAATTAAAAAGCGCAATACAAAATGCTTAGCAAGGCACCACCAGGGTTTAAAGCAACCCATTAGCTTGCTCGAACGTACCCAGTAAATTTTCATTTGTCAATAACGCTTAGAGCCTACAGTTTATTTACAGCCTGTTCAATATTACCAAAACCCCTCAGAGCGCCTCATTTGTATTTATCTGCCACAGTTGGTTTCCTTTCCAGGGACTCTTCCTAATCCCTTGCTTTCTACCTGCTTGTCTCTCGTTGCAGAGCCAGACGCAGCAGGGATGTGCCACCGCCCCCAGGCAAAGGTAAGGCAGGGTTACTCCTTTCCATCCCACTTATCTCCTGCACAGCAAACCACCTGCAAGGCCACCCTGAGCCACCTCCTAGTGACCCACACCACGGGGCTCCTCCAGCCCCTGTCCTGCACCCAGGGGACCCACTGGCCACAGCCAACATAGAGGGGTGGTGGGTATCCCCAAACTTGTGGCCTCCACATGATGCATGGGTCACTAGTGATGGGCACAGGCGTGAGCAGCTGCTCTATGGACCCACAGCCTGGCTGAGCTGGAGCAGCCGTGGCTGATGGGCCGGGCCCCTCCATCTGTTCCCAAATCGGCTCCCGCGGGATGAGCCCTGGCGAGGAGAGTGCGTAACAGGATTTCCCCCAAAAGCCGCTTGAATGCTGCTGGGCAGATAACGAAGCGTGGCTGGCCCTGAGGATTTCTCCAAGGAAAGGAGTTTATTCTTGGGCACAGACACAAATGGGCGGTTTAATCTCCTGTCGTGGCTCATGTCCAGTTGGGGTTGTTCAGTCCCTTCAGCTCCTGGAGACGCGACTCCCTGCAGCGGAGACCTATCTCAGGTGGGGTTTGTCTCTCCACAGGGAGCACAGGATGGGGATGGACCCCCCCCAGCTGCCTGCCTCCTCCCCTCTGCATTAGCACCTCTCAAAGGCAGAAGTATAAGCAATTACAATGGAAATACAAGTGAACACAGCATCAAGCAGGCTGGACAGGGTGGGCAATGGCTTGTCTCCAGCGTAAGGCCCAGAGAAGGAAACACCTCCAGAGGTTTAACTGCAAAGATGGTCCAAATAGAACTGCAAACTTCATAGGAGGAATCTCCTAGTCCCCAGGAGGTGCAGCAGAACCCTGTCAGCAAGCAGCCTGCTCCCCACTGCTCGCTGCAGCTCCACGCCCTACACAAGAGCCGGAACAGGGGACAGTGAGCGGGACCTGCAGCCCAGACTCTCTGCCACAGACCTGTGTACTTGGGCAGAGGAGATTTTCAATAGATTTTTATGAGCATGGGTGCAGAAGGCAATTGCTAGAGACAAGGGCTGCTCTTTTTTCTCCCAGCATTGGTAAGGGTTTGCCAGAGATGCAGGATACTACGAATTGGTGGGCAGCACCCCAGGGAAACCCCACCTTTGCACCCCAAAGAGCAAAGTCCCCGTCACTTGCCTGCTGCTGTCTGCATGTAGCCGGCCAGGGTGCAGACTCTTCTCTCGCAGGCTCCGCTGGGCAGCAGGACAGCGACGATGGCCAGGAGCGAGCTGAGGGCCAGCAGGGCACAGCCGCCCGCACACAGCACGGCACTCGTCTGAAAGGACAGGCAGGGATGTCAGTGAGGTGATCCCCCACCACCAGCCCCACAACACCTCCCCACAAATCCCTCTTCGGAAGTCAGAAGTGGGGCTCCATCACGGGTGGCTTCTCCCATTTTTTTCCCTTTCACCTTCTGTTGCTTAAATTCCCCGTTAAGTCTTGAGCCCACGGTTCACCTGTCACCTGGTCCCAGGGGTTATTAGTATTCGGGCTGTGGTGATAATAACAGATGTATTACATGCATGAAGGGCTACGTCACCGATACAAGTGCCATTAGATGCTTGTGACACGTGTCAATGCCTCCACTGAGAGCTGAAACGTATCTCATGATAGCGCTGCCCCTGCAAGCCTGGCAATTAGAAGGCATTTTGCCAATGATGCTCCACGGTGGGGAACCCACTGCTGCAAAGGTTTCAGTGCAGCCAGGCTGTGCCGACACAGCAGGTTGCTCCCACCCTTAGCCCAGTTCACTGCCAGCAGCCCAAAAGATTTAGCCTCTTTTGCAACAAAACTGGGTTGTTTGGGGCTATCACTCAAACCCAGCTCATGCAGTGGGATGATGTTTTGGGGCGCTGGGTGGGCACCGCTTTCCCTGGGGGCTGGCACAGTGCAGAGGGACCATCACCGGGCTGGGATGGAGGTAGTTTTGCTATTTAATATTCTGGCAGTGAGATGCAAACTCCATCAGCATCTAAAACTGGGAAAAGCACTAATTTATGGCAAAACTAGCACGCCCTTGGGTATGGGCACTTAACTGCTGCACTGTTGCTGTTTCTCTCCCTGTTGCAGGTGACGTTTCCACCTCTATCAACAGGATGGCACTGGCAGAGAGGTGGTCCCTGTACTGGTGAGGACACGTGCCAGCCCAGCAAGGGGCACGGTGTGGCTCACAGCAGTGAGGGGACACACGTGTGCCTCCTCCTCCAGCATCCAGCACCCAGCTCCGTGGCAGCCTTCAAACAGTGCGAGGGCACCTCAATCCCAGCACTGCGGCAGCCACGTCAAGTCCTGTCATTTCACAGCAAATTCTACAAAGCGCTTCTGGCTTTGGTGAGTCACCCTGCAGTAATGTCAGCGTCTTGGCTCCCTAAAGCAGAACAGCTGCAAGACAGGTCTCAGCCCCATCTTCCAAATAAGCCTCATTTTCATAACCTGTGCAGGATCTGCTGTAAGGAGCTCAGGTCCCACCTCTACCCACCCTTGTCCATCTCTCTTGCCCTGCTGAGACGTTTTGGTTAGCAACAGACAATTTTCCTTTTTTTGCTTTTCCCCCTATATTTGAGGTTTTGGGTAACCATGGTTACTAAGGGAACAAACCCAATACACGTTTTCATTTGACCCCTTTCACCACAGAAGTTACAAACTAGGAGTAAATAATCTGCTAAATGCATATTATGCTGCAGAAGCCACAGGCAGCCTGAGTTGGGGAAAAGGAATTGGGTTATACCCTGGGATGGCTACAGGAGTCCAAGCAGATAAAAAAAACCCTCCAGCACTAGTGGTGCTGCCCCACGGGTCTGACCCTGCCCTACATCTACCTGCCTTATTTACTGCTGAGCTGGTTTTTAGCAGCTGGACTGGCTGGTGTCCTGGTGGCAGAGGCACCAAAAGGGATGTGCTGATGAGAGACAGGCCGGGGGAGCACAGGCACCGCCCTGACACCCCGGTGCGATCGCTTCCCCCAGTGCTGTGCAGTGATTAGAAATCAGCATCTTATTTATAGGCTATTTATACACCGCACAAGCAACGCGAATGCTGTCCCAGCAATAAATTAATTCCTGACATGCAATGTAAAAGGCACGGCAGCGCAAACAGCTCCCGAGAGGAACATAGGGGCTGTTTCAGCAGGGGCTGTGGCAGCAGATTATCTGCTCCTCTCCGGTGCCTTCTGAGCCACCGAGACCCAAAGAGACAAGTGCTGCTTCAGGGCAAAAGAGAAAAGATTGCGACACCCCCAGCAGGGAGCAGCCCCTTGCCCTGTCCATACCCCAGGAGGGACCTGGGGATGGGTGACCCCATCACACAGACACCTTCCTGGCACGGGGAGAGCAGCCACAGCCCTTGCTCGCCGCCACTCCCAGGGCAGCAGCACAGCAAGGAAATATGGACTCATAAAAAAAACCCAAGGATTACTCTGCCCAGCATCTGAATTTCACCTTCCACCCGGCAACATGCAAAACCATCCTCCTTTGCGAGGACCATGAATTATTTAGAGCAATGAATTTTTCAGCAGAAAGGGGTCTTGTGAAGCAGGTTTGTTCCTCTCTCATGTGAAGCATATTATTTTTAATGATCTAGGTTCTTCTTAATTATGGCAGCACAAATCCCCTAAAAACTTGCAGATCCTTCAGGAAACAACCTGTGAGGCGCTCAGACTGCTAATCCCACAGAAAAGTGCAAAGATGTTTTTCAGGACATAGTGTCAAGAAAAAAGGCACAAGCAGGACGGGTGCAGGTGAGCGTTACACTGAAAGAAGAGCTGGGTCTGGTTTGGGTCCTGCCATCAGGGTTCATACACACAGCAGCAAGACTGTGAGGTTCGGGGGCTGGCAGCACCCTGGTGTGCATCGTGGTGGCCAAAAAATGACCAAATAATGACCAAATCCAATCAGGCCTTGGCAAAAGGAGCTAAGGTCCCATTTTGAATAAATGTGTTAAAATCCATGTGGGTAAGAGACACAGGTAAATGGTGAGGTTTGTTTTTTGCCACACGGGTGATGGATGCTGAGCAGGCAGCTCAGGGGCAGAGGGGGTGACGCAGCTTGAGCGGCTTTGCCAGGGACATGAGGGGTGGCAGTGGCACAACTGGCCACGAATAGGTGGCAGTAGGGAAAGGCACGGGGCACTTCAGGGCAGACCGAATGAGACCCTGCTGCATGCCAGCAGCCTTGGTCTGCCTCCTACATTTTGCTGGTACACTGTGGCCAGAGCTGCTGGAACACAAGGTGCAAACTTCTTTCCCTTACATGTTGGTGTTACCTGTCAAAACACTGGAGATGCTCTTACAAACCAGAAATTTTGCTTTTGTTGTAACCTTTCCAGGGCCTTGGCTGGGAATTTTCCTCTATTGGAGTCGCACCTGCAGATCAAACAGCTACTTTGGAAGAAAAATAATGAGGCTTAAGTTTGACGAAGTCCATGGAGCAAAGGTACCAAACAGTAGCAGCTAAAACCCCTCTCCTTCCAACCATGCAGCACCTCCCTCTCTCCTCCCTGTTTGTGCCTCTTGCATCTTAAGCGGAAAGGAAAGGATGCAGGAAACAGGATGCAAAGGCTGAAACCCAAAAATAGTCCTGGGGAGGGAAATAAACGGGATGCATCAAGGTCTTCTGTGAGAGCCCAGCTCAGGCAGGGGCAGGAAAAAGCCCATTCATCACAGCAGAGAGCACAGCTCCCAGTGCCAAGCTGGCCAGGGAGGAGCGGGACCTTGCTGCCCAGTGGGCTACCTCTGCCCAGGCTTCGCAGACCCGTGTCCGTGCCAGGGGAGACCCCCCGGAGACCAGCAGCGCGGGGCTCTGAGCTATCCTGCCTCCACCAAGCTGGGAAAAGACATAAAACCATGTCGGATTTTCTGCTCCCACTCCCAGGGAGATGAATTGTTTATCCCCAAACAAATTAATAGTCCCCTGGTGGGACTGTAAATATGCCTTTATGTAGCGTAATAAATTCCGATTAGCAACAATCCTCTACCCATTATTTTAATATTTTACAGGTCTGACACGCGCCATGGCTGTGTCATTCACTAAGCAATAAATCTGTTTATGATGCTGTTTCATTCACTGAAAAAAAAAAATCAAAATTTAAATGTCACACAATGACCATCTTGGGAAGAATCACTTAATATCCCTCATTAAAATTTTTTAAAAGTTAACCCATCTTTTGAAGCCAGCATCCGTGATCTTTATGGCTTGAAGTGAAAACAGCAAGAGGAGAATAAAAACCTGTCCAGTCCCGTGAGTTGGTGCTGAGAAATGACATGCAGTGTTTGGCTTAGCAGAGACAAGTCCACTTGGCAAAGCTCCTGCCATCACATCCTGTGCACTGGATCACACCATGATGCACGTTACTTTATTAACGCAATTTATTAATTGGACCTTGACCACCCCTGACAGCTGCCAAGCTGGATGGGCCCTGTGGTACCCAGAGCACCAGGCTGGAGGCAAGGTGACAGACTGCTTGGGTATTTCAGCCCTGCTGAAATGCTTAAGCACCTTTGCAAATGGGGACAGAAAATAAGTAACCTAAATAATTAGGAAATGAAGCTGCAGGCAGAGAAAAAGGGTGAAGGTCACAGTGTGTCTGGTTGCCTGAGGGTGTCTGCTGAGGCAGAAAAGTTCTGAGGAACCCCAAATGAGCTGGGGAAAAACTGGCTGTAAAATCAACTGTAAGAGAAGAGGGGGCAAAACTAATCCAACCATTTTCTTTCTTTACGTGTGATATCTTCCAATCAGAGTTCTGTGTGATTAAACATTAATTTAGGGAATACATTTTGGGGTTAAACTGGGTAGTGCTGTACCTGGAGAGGCAGAAACTGAATGGACACCAGGGGTTTTAACCTTGCTAGAAAAATAAATCAGTGCTGGATGGAGGTGCTGAGTGAGGACCTGGGGTTTGGGATTTGCAGCAGCACTGGCAAGGACCCAGGAGGCCACACCAGGGCTTGATGCTGGGAAGCAGATGCAGATGTTGGCAGCTGGGTCTGGCTCTGCTGTGTGGCTTGAGATGGCCCTGGCCAGGATCCTGGTGGAGGACGAGCATTCACCACTGTAGGTTGGAGGACAAATAAAGAGGGCTGGAAAGGATCAGTGCAAATACTCAGACTGGTATCTATCTGCAGGGCAGCAGCGGTGCTGGAGCAGCAAAGCCACCTTCCTTCTACCTCAGCGTCCGATGGGATCTCTGCACGGGCCTGCACCCCAGGAATCGCTGCCACCAGCACCAAGTGGCCACCAGGTCCTTTGCTCTTCCCAAACGTTCCCATGAGTTTTGCACTGAACCCTAAAGCCCCTGCTTTCATCCACACCACACTGGGCAAGACTGCCTGCACCCAGAACAGCAGCGCCTTCTCCCTGGGCAAAGGCGCAAGAGGTCCTGGTAAAAACCAGGAATATCTCACCTGGGTACAACAGAGAGGTGCCTGCCTCTGCAGGAGACGCTGCGTGTGCAGGGGTGGGTGGATCGAGCCTCGCAGCTTGTTCATATTTCCCCCACACAAGTCACAGAAACAAACATCCGCCATCTGGTCGGCATTAAAGCGACGGCCAGGAAGAGGATCCTGCACGTCCTCATCTTCTCCTCCCCAGCAATTACCTTCCTTTCGGCACCATCTGAAAGCTTTCTCCTTCCTATTTGATCTTCCCTCTCCACCCTGCTCCCATGCAGCTGCTATCCCCTGCCAAGCAGGGCTGGGAAGTGCCCAGTATCATGTGGTGGGAACGGTGGGAGCAGGTCCAGCCTCCCCAAACCAGCCCAGCAGTAACACAGAGCCCCAGGCGTGATGCTACCAGGGACGTGGCTGACGTCTCGGAGTCCCCTGAGCCAGGGTAGTTTGGGCTGGGGCAGAGGAGGCAACAAGGCTTCAGTCCCCACTTCTTCCCCTTTGAATGAAGGATTTGACTGATGGGGACCTGCCCATGCCATGGCACACACAGGGGGGTACTTCTCAACAGATTTAGCTGCGCACAGACAAAATTCAGCAAAAAAAATCCCAACCCAGACATAGCTCAGCCAGTCCTGGACTTCCAGTAACTTCCCCACTTCCAAGCTAATCAGGGTATTCCACACAAACACCACAAATGCCCAAACTGGTTCAAGAAAAAAAAAAAAAAGGCATTTTTTTAATTAGGGAGAAAATAAGAGACAGATAATATGCCTGATGAATTACCGCTGTCTTTCTTCCAGTGCCATTGCATCTGGGGATGCTGGAAAGCAGTTCCTAATGGCACTGCTTTATCTAAGAGGATGATGGATAGTGGTGAAAGAGGAAAAAAAAAAGGGAAAAAGTAAGGCATTAGCACATCAATGGTGTGCCTGTGACCTCCATCAAGGGATTCGAACCAACTTAATGAAATTTTAATTAGGCAGCAAGCAGTGTGCTGTCGCTGGGTACCAAATCAGA
Organism: Coracias cyanogaster; assembly: GCA_033124195.1. Classification (NCBI taxonomy): domain Eukaryota; kingdom Metazoa; phylum Chordata; class Aves; order Coraciiformes; family Coraciidae; genus Coracias; species Coracias cyanogaster. The sequence goes on along the minus strand of JAVSBS010011454.1, from coordinate 5,218 downwards.
CCTTCTCACCCGCGCTCTGTTATTATCCTTCCCTTGGATAAGCTCTTTCCCTGTGCCGGCAGCAAAGCTGGGCTCATCGTCTTGGGCTGGGGAACGCCCCGCAGGTCACAAAGCTCTCCCATCTGGGTTGTCCTTACAGAGCTAGCGGAGAGGAGTCCATAGAGAGTGGGACTTGCAGCCTCAAGAGGATGGAGTGAATGTCCCACCATCAAAATGCCCCTGCTGTGTCCCTGCCAACCTGTGCCAGACTCTGCTCTGGGCCCTACAACAGGGAAATGCAACATTCAGCCCAAAATGTCTCTGATGCGCCCAGGCGATGCCCTTCCCAGCGCATCAGGACTCACTGTTTCTTGGGCAGGTTTGTGGGCAGGTGACCCAGCGTGAACTGGTCATCACTGTCACGAGTGGCCGTGTCTCAGCTAAGATGCAGCTGCTGCCCAGCCCCTGGCCCTGCAGCCCAAGCAGCGAAGCCACAGCTAATACCCATCTCCCCACGCCTTTAAGGAGAGCAGCCTCCATCTCCCATTGAGAGCACAGATGATAGGATTAATCTTGAGAGCAGCTTGTCTGTATTTTCAATCAACTTGACCTTCCACGGCCCACCCATATAAGCTGGTCCTGTCTCAACACCCATTTCAGCCCAGCTTAGTGGGGAGCGGTTTGCTGGTCGGTGAGTCCTGGTTATGGTTTGCTACTCAGGCATTGAAGGATGGGGCCAGAGCCCAGGCATTACAGGTTTCCCCAACACCAACTATTTTCTTTTCTCTTAATGTAGATCAAAAACCTCTGGGTGGCTAACAGAAAGCGGTTAAGTCTGCTGCAAGGTAATATGTATAACGAGGAGGACGGTGATTTCAAGAATCACTGAGCACTTACACCTCTTGCCAAGGTTGTGTAAGTGCAATTAAAAATCAAACTGAGAGTCAGAGTAAGACAGGAAAGATCTGCCCTCTTGGGAAGCTCTTAGGATGAGGAGCTAAAAGTTGATTTTGTGATAATCCCAAATTAACAGGCTGGCCTGACACATGGACCCCAGAGGCAGAGCAGACTCTGCCCAAGAACCAGCCTCGCACGTGGCTCCCTGCTTGGGTCACGCTGCAAGCCAGGGACTCTCAAAACGCGCAGCTCTCCCTTGTTCCAGAGCCTGTGCTAGGAGTGATGGATTTTCCAAATATCTTCCCATCTCCACGAGCACCCCATGTGCTTTTTCACTGGGAACAGGGCTGCTCCCTAGCTCCAGAAATCTGACCCCAACAGGCAAACCTCAGATTTCATCGGGAACCCAGCGCGGAACTGACACGGCAAGAAACCAGCAATGAAGGTTTATGAAACCTTCCAGCACTTCCTGCTAAAAGGGTAAGCAGCTTTACTGTGCATTTTCACTAGGTTGGATCTTTTCCAGTCCTGCTATGGGCAAAAACCCAGGGAAGACCCACTCAGGGATCTCCTGGGGCCATGCAAAGCCTTCACCCTGTGCCGAGCAGGTTTTTTTGTGCTCTGCTTCAGCAGGGCATCACAGGCTTCTTAGGGAAGTGGTCCATGTGGTTTTAACCTGAATATCATGGGCTGATCAGCTTCTTTGTTATTTTAGATTACATGCTTGGCAAAGCCTGAAAATAATTGGAGACTATCTGGAAAAATAAAAATAGAAATTTGAAATGAAGCAGCACTAGCTTCCGAAGTGCAGCACTGAGACGGGAGCCCATGAGCCAAATGCTCCCACTGAAAGAGAAAATAAATTAGCTCAGGATAAAGCGCTGTTTTGCACGCACGCAGGGATCTGGCACCAAAAAAAAAAGATAAGTAGTGAGATGCGATGAAGCAGCTCAGAGCTCAAAAGCTCACCTGTTTTTCCAGCTCTATCAGTTGGCCACCCAGGAACAAGCCCCTTTCTCCATGGTCCCTGCACCCCTCGGGATGCCCCTCTCCAGTCCTCCCACAATGGATCCTCCTTCCATTAATTGTCCGTGTAAGGGCCCTGCTCATGAACTGGTGGTGGTCCCTGGGCAATATCCCCATCACCAACCTCTCTCCTCACCTGGCTCCAGCCAGACCCTCTCCAGTTCCCATCACCTCCTGCAAGGTCTCAGTCCGCATGCGACAGCCTGGCCACATCATCTCCAGGCGTCAGGGATATTTTATTATACCCAGCCCCATCAAATCACCATCATGATGCTGAGCATGGTGCAAAGCCCCAGCAGCCTGAGCATTTACAGGGTTAAATTAAAGGTACCCATGAACTAGAGAGCTGCAAAGTAATTATGAAAGGAAGCAGAAAAAAGCCAGCAACTCTAAGCAGACATGAAGGCCCTCTTAAGAGAAGAAAGGCATGTTAATTAACCTCTAGACATGATTCAAAGCATCATTTGTAGCATGATTAACATAATCCCCCAAGTGCAAACACACAACTGGCATTAAGGATCATTTGCAGGGCTGAACGCTCCCCCACCCCTTCATCAAATCGGCACATTTGTACAGGGAAACATTTGAAATGCGGTTAAGCATGCACATAAAGAACAACGTTCCCCTGGGATGGACATCCCGGCTGCGGGCTGCTCCCACCCCAGTGTGCTGCAGGTGGGCATCCTCCCCAGGTGTGCTCTGGGCATCCTCCCCAGATGTGCTCTCTGCATCCTCCCCAGATGTGCCACCAGCTTCACACCAGAAGAGCTCCTGATTCCCATGCTGGCTTTTGCTTCCTTTGCCCGCTGCAGCTTCACACCCTTCTCACCAGCCTCTGCCACTTTGGCACAAAGCTGGTGGCTCTTTTCAAAAGCTGCTGGACTCCCGTCCATGTTAGGCTCTCAGCTTTCATTTAAAGAAGGAGCTGCCTGCAAGCTTGCTTGCAAGATTGGGAATGAATGTCGCAAATTCTAAAAGCAAAGAAAAAAGAGCCACAATTTCCCCATCTCTCCAAAAAGGAGAATGTCCTGGTTGAGGTTGTACCTGGGGCTCACAGTGCCGAGCTCCCCTGTCCCAAGCAGCGAGGCGTGCGGGTTCGCAGGGCTGCTCATGCACGAAAGCCAAAAGCTGCTGCCTGCCTGAGCAAAGCTGTCAGAGCTATTTTATTATATTCCACCCCATCAAATTACCATCACAACAGGTATTCTCAGCCTCTTCGTGGTGGAAAGCTGGTAGGGGAGCACCTTCCCCTGAAAGAGACTGCACTGATCGTTGCTCATTAGTTATTTGGGTGGTATTAGTAAAGGTGACAAGGATGTGTCACCAAAATCGCCAGTAAAATCTGCTTGGTACCATGATATTATTCATCCCTACCACAGCCCAAGCTCAGAGACTGTGTGTTACGTTACGTTCTGGATCTCAAGTGTTCTCAGAGGCTCTTAGATGGCTGAGGCCGGGTGTAGCTGCAGCTTGTTCAAATGAGTCACTGCCGAGCTTCACTCTTATCTTTAAAGTTTGTTATTCCTTGGAAGTGTTTATCTGAATTACATTTGCAAAACCGTCTGAACAAAGGCCAGTTTAGGGAAATGACAGCATTTTTGCACATTTTTATATAAATAGGAAGGATTTTATGCAGCCGGTTCTTTTCTTTGCAATTCACGGTATTTGTTTTTAATGACAATTTTAAGGACCATGACGGGATTTAGGCAATCGGACTCGGACCTGGCGTCCTGGGAGGGATAACGGCGCAACCTCACAGCAGGCTGAGAAAGCCAACTGCTGATGCCCATTGTGCTGGGCAGAGCCACGACCTCTTGGGGATTTCACCCTCATATTGGGATTTCTGCGACACGGCGACCCGGAGAAGTCAAAGCTCATGTGTCTGGAGCAGCGGTAGCGAAATCGCCCTCACAACCTCAGGGTAAGAAGCTAAGAATAAAAGGAACAGAAAGAGCAGGGGCAAGCGGGGCGGCAGGATGCTGGAGCCGGGCTTTGTGTGGTCCCCACACACACCCAGTGGGGACAGGCAGCTCTTTGTCACCCCAGGACACTGCAGCAACCCCAGGCCCCCCAGGGCAAGCGGAGAGGCCTTGGCCTCCTTCCTCCTAAAACCTGGCAAGGGCATCACCCCAGCGGGCAGGGGGACAGCCGCAGCCCCCCACATCCAGGCTCGATTCCTGGATCCTCGTGTCCCAGGGGCAGCAGTTTCAGCCACCTCCCTGCTCCTCTCCTGCTCAGCAAATTCAGCTGACAAGCGATGCTCAATGCCCCGCCATGGAGCACCAAACCCCTCCCGGTTCTCCCTCGACTCCCTCCCCACCCTTATGTAGAGCTCACCGGGGGGATTTGAGCCCCAGCAGGGCAGGGTGGCCGGGTCAGACCTGCGGCACTGCCAGGGTCATGGCCAGGACCTGCACCGCGGCCACCATGCTCAGGCTTCCCTGACCGGCACCCGCACGGTTTTTGTGCAGCACCCCACGTGTGGCCAAGCATCCCAAAGAGGGAAGTGGCCCCACGGGATGCTCAGGGGATGCTCAGGGGCAGGACACAGGGGTGAGGATGCAGGGGATGAAAGGAATGCTTGATATGCGTGGGGGGATGCAGAGGGTGCTCGGGGGCAGCCATGGGGGATGCAGAGGATGCCCAGGATGCTCAGGGCAGGACAGGGATGCTGGGGCGGGTCTGGAGGACAGGATGAGGGGATGCTGGGGAACCTGGGTCAGAACGGGGGATGCTGGGCTGGTGGCACGGGCACCTTAGGGAGGAGAGGAGGACACAGAGCCTGGGGCAGGTCTGGGGGCATGTGGGAGGGATGCTGGGAGACGGGGGGAGGGTGCCGGAGAGCCCCGGGCACGTCGGGGGAACGACAGGGAGGTGATGAGGGGGGATACCGGGGGTGCCAGGATGTGATGGGGAGACGCCAGTGAACCAGGGGAAGGTCGGTGGGATGCCGGAGAGGTGATGAGGGATGCCGGGGAGCCAGGGGAAGGTCGGGGGTGGCGTCGCGGGGGTGAGGCGCTCACCTGCCAAGAACCGGAGGGGATGTCTCCGAAGCCGCCGGGGCCGGCGGAGCCGTGGCAGCCTCGGGGCGGTCCGGCGCAGCGCCAGAGCAAGCCGAACCCGGCGGCGGCTCGGCCGGGCGGCAGCAGCCAGGCCGGGGAGAGGAAAGCGGAGGCGCAGGCGGCCAGGAGACCGGCGGAGAGCAGCGCCCAGAAGCAGCCGACGCCGCTGCACATGGTGCGCCGGCGGGGCAGGGAGCCCGCGCCCCGCGCCGCCCCCGCGCCCGCCACCGGGACCGGCACCGGCGGCGCTGCCG
>JAVSBS010011452.1:23401-44323 GCA_033124195.1 Coracias cyanogaster | reverse complement strand
ACACAGTCTCTTCAATTTATTGAGTAGCCAGAAAGATTACACACATCTGATGTAAGACATTCTTTAATGTGTATTTAACTGATCTTGAAAACACCTCAAAGCATCATGTTGCTGGTGACCTCTCTGCATTGCATAGTACTAGGTTCTTCTTTTTTAGTGTGAGAAGCCTCTACATTACTCAAGGATTCAGTTCAGGCTTGAGCTGTAAAACACAGCTTTAAAGGGGGTGAGAGGGCAAGTTACAACTAACCTTCGTGCTTCACACACAGGTCTTTTAACTTTTTTCCTGCAATTTTGCTCTAAACGTTTGCTGCATTGAAAACTCCTTGGGTGATTTTGTTTGCTTTTCTGTGTGCTGATATTAATCTAAGACCACTGCAGAAGAGCCACAAGTAGAGCTCTGAATTTGTTGGCCTGTCCTTGTCAAACTGAGATTTTAAGTACGATTCTGTAATGAAAATGAGATGGGAACATGCCATGGCAGGGATCTCTTTTACTTTTTCACAATAAATTTTATTTAATATGATGTACACGTACAATTTTTTTTAACAACTTTTTTTCATTTTTTTCATATATGTGAAATTATCCTCACATTCCATTAAAAAGTACATTATTTCTAACTTGTTAGACCACTACACCCCCTATACCAGTGAAGGTACTACAATCCACAGCAGCTGGCTATAAAAGGGGATATATATTTAGCTTTTCCTAAGCTGGGCAAACATTGTGCTGTGTTAAAATTGGGTTAACAATTGTTTCAGTAATCCCCAAAGTCTTATGAATTCCAGCTAATTCACCTATAAGACTGAAACAGCCTGAAAATAACTATTTGAAATACACATAAGTTTAAAATATATTACTTCTTCTAAGGATAAATACTTATTATTTAATAAGACTTATTAAATGTGTATGAATAGGTCATTTTCACAGTCACAGTTAAGATGAAAGAAAACCAGAATGCTGAAGTATATAATCTGAAAATATATTTTCAGCACAAATAGTGTTGAGGTAGTTCAGCACAGTGTGTTGAGGTAGGCAGATGCAAACCTAACTTTTCCTTTCCTATAACCCTCCTTTTACTAAAAACATTATTTTCAATATCCTGCCCTGTGGATAAACTCACTCAATGCTGATTCCCTATGGCTCCCTCCTCTACTTCCAGGTTAGATCACTGATTAGACAGTGCTCTTTGTGAAGAGACTGGCTGAATGCTCGCCGTTAAGCATTCCTGTTCCTGTAGAAGGAAAAGGTAAACCTTGGCTTTGTTGTATCAAAGCAGGACTTTGTCCCACATGCTGGATTTTGTTTTCTCCTCACTGGTAACAGTGCTAAAATCCCTGTTCACATGAATGAATCCATGAATGAATATTTCTGTCTTACTCTTTTAAAAGACACACCTGAAAACAGAGATCTCATAGTTTCAGAGTTTTTCAAAATCAGAAAAGAGAACTCCAGACCATTTGGGGGTAACTTATTAAAACCAGAAAAGGTGTTGAAAATGGTATAAGAAAGGGGGAAAAAAAGTAAATATATGGAAAATCTGACCCTTTCTAGAAGATATTAAAGATAGTATGTATTACTAAAATATCTGCATTTGTGAAATTATTCTTCCATGCAAATAGACAAGATACTTTAGACATCTCTATTTCATGCCTATTTCTTCCATTAAATGTTTAGGGTACACAGTTCATGTACATTTTTGCCCCCCTTCAAAAAGTACATTCTCATAAGCATGGGGGGAAAAAAGAAATTTCTCATCTACTGCAAATTCTACTCACTACTAAATCCCTCTCCCCTGCCAAACCTTGGAGCCCAGAATATAGATCTACTGTTTTTCAGAACTGTTCCATTGACAATGCAGTCTGTCACTCATCACAGAACTAGTTAGGTCCTTAATTATTCTTAAATCACTTAAATATTTCCTTTTCACATGGCCCTAAAGTATATGAATTCACAGCTTCTTCCTTTTAATTTTTTTATCAAAACCAGCAGAAATCCGAGAAAAAGGGATGAAGATCCAGTACAGTTACGGCTTAGAAGTTTCTACCCTTTTTTAATATATGTGCACATATACATCATGTGTATACAAACATTCACAGACTCTTCTCTATCATTTGTATTGTGCTGTAAACCATAAGGAATATTCTTGTAGGATTCATAAAAGCACTTGACTTCAGAACCCTAACTCAAGTATAGCATGCCAACTTCCTGATCTTAAGACCTAGTGATAGATGGAAAAACTCTAAACCACAGTCTGCTGGAGTAGATGAAAAAAATCTGACTATGTGTTGTAACAATGTTTCAAGGACCGAAAAAGAATAGATCAAAAAAATATTAACTGTCACCACTTCACCACAGCTTTTGAATATAAACATGTTTGTATGAAAATACTGTTTTTGAGAAGTTATTTTTCTTTAGGTTTTAAAATATATATATTAATTGTTATCAGCTATATAAATTTGTCAGAGAGGTATTCCGTATCATAGAGTGGTACTTTTGTATTGTTAATTTCTAATACATTAGAATATGGTCTCTGGCATTTTCAAATTTGGATTATCTGTGCACTGGTCATTAAAGGACATGCTGAAAATGTATGAGTGACATTCACATTGAACTTAACATGAAATAATTATCATTCATTTGACTTTCAAATATACCACAATGTCTACAGAATGTTCTGTTAGGTTTACAACATGTAAACACACTTGCTCTTGGGAAAAAGTAATTAGAATTAACATACACTAGGCTGACCTGCCCGCTTACAATTAGGGTGAGCAACTACATTAGTATTTGTTTTCACACACTGGATCTGACACTCTTAATTGTATATATTCTCGTTCAGTGCCATTTCTGAGCATTGAAACTTGTATTTGTTCTCTTTCAGTCTAGCTAGGAACAAATGAAAACAGTAATACACATATACTAAACTAAGGAAGAAGAAATACAATACCACCTCTCCCAAAGCAGACCAAAGGAAGTATAACAGCATATAGCTGTATGCTATGAAGAAATTATAAAACCTGAAAAATACAAAATCCAGTAATTATGTACCTGGTAAGAAGTCATAAAGCTGACAATATGCCTGAGAAATAGCTAGGAAGGACAATAATGTGAGGAATTCCATTGCCTGAACTCTGAAGAACTTATAAAGGTAATAGTTATAATAAACTTACATAGATACAAAATTAGAACTATATATATACTCATACACGATATATAAATAGAGCATAAAAGGGTTGTATAAGAAGTACCAGTGTTGTTGAAGACTGGACCTTCATATATATTTATTGTAAAGACAATTAACCAATTAAACCATGCATGATAGATGAAGATTTTTTGTTTGATGATAAAATGTATATTCAGAACCAATTAGGGTGAATGACTCTGAACTGTTTAAATTCAGGATTGTTTGAACACTGACATACTTGTGCACAAGGATTACTGGCATGTAGGACTGAGCTTGCTACTTACTATATTATCTAAACGAAAGAAGCCTGTATGACAAATCAAGGGTTGAGTCAAACGTGTGGTTAAAGGAGTGTTGAAAGAGACCACTCACTGAAAGAAGTGGAATAACAAGAATAGTGTGGAGCAACCATGGCTTCCAAAAACTGTGTGGCCCCTCACTTATGGGTGCCAGATCTCTGGCTGCTGCTGCAATCTAGTTGCCTCTTGACAGCCATACCCCTACAAATGGCCAAAGTCAGTAGATTAGTCATGAAAGCAATGGTTTAATTGTGGACTGGTGTTAAAAGGTATGAACTATATAATGTCAGAACTGGTGTGTCAAAGTAAATGTTGATTTTGTTGCTCACACTAATATATGGGACAGATCAGTTCAGTGAATATTGATCTAATTACTCTTATCCTAAGGAGCAAGTTTTATGGTCATATACTTTGCATCTGAATTAATTACAGGGCACAGTTAAGATTGCTCAAATGCCCCGATTGCTTCTCAATACCTTAATGTGCTTGGATATTCTTTAGTTTTAATTGTCTGGGCTATAATTCACACTACAGTTGCAACATTTCTTTAACAAAGTTTATTGCAAACTATTAATATCTGCTATTAACCTTGACTTCAATTTAACATCACTTTTGTCTGGAAACTACATTGAGAAATAGAGTCAAGTGGCAAGCTGATATAAAACCACTTACCTGCAGCTGAGTCAACAAAGTTATGCTGACTTAGATAATACATTGTTTTGCCAGCTCTAAACTGGCTAAGCTATACTGACTAAGCTATACAGTAGCACTGTGCACATTATGAGTATTAATAAAGTTAAAGAGTTACTAGTTTCTTAGCACTGATTTCCAATCTTGAGCTCATCTATCTGGTTTCGGGCTACCATTTTATTGTCATTGCGCTGAAATCAAACATTCAGAAACACTCAAAATATTATGAATCACTACAGGCATATTACATACGTGAAGATCATGGAAAAATCTCCCAACATATATTTAATGTACACAAGAGTCTTTTAAAATCACCAAATGCTTGGTCATTAGGCAAGTAATGTCTCAACAATTTTCAAATGGGAGTAGATGTGTGTCTGTCTGTAGTAAATGAAGTACTTCACTGTTACATTAGTTAGAATATAGATGAGAAAGGATCTTTATCATTACTGCCAAGAGGAAATAAAAATGGTTTAGTTTATTTATAGATACTCACGAGAATGTTGATTGCTGGGAAGACTTACTTAAAGAATACATATTGATATAAAAATCATTTTATTTTGGTATGATTAATAGAGATGGCCACATCAAATACTTACAGTGATAGAAATGGCATAAAAATTAGAGTATAATATCAAGATTTTAGATAAATATCTTTCTTGCTAACAGTCTTGATGACTACTGCATGCAGTCATTAAGCTTAGAAAATTTAGCCTCTGATGCTTTGGTATAAGTTTTCATTCAGCAATGACAACATGTGAATGTATTCACAGTAACTACTTGGTACATACTTTTCAAAATAGCAATGAAGGGACTTCTTATGTCTCAGAACACATTTTTGCTTTTGATTAACTATTTTTAGAAATGGTGCAACCTGTTCAAAAGTGACCATGAAAAATACTTTGGCGTATTTTTCAAGAAGTGAAATGGATGAAATATTTATGCTTCAAATATAGAGATTTATATTTCAGAATATAAAAATGTATACTTTTATGATATGATCCCATTAAAAGCCCTGTAGTGGCAATTATGCTAAAGCAGCTAACTTTGCAAAAACGAAGAATGGCTTAGGATGATTTCTTACACCCAATGTTTAGGTGACACAATGTGATGGCTATTAAAATATCATTGCTTTCAAAACAACATTTATTTACTAACTTCTGTAAATAAAATATTTTCAAAATGAATCTAGCATAAAAGTGGAGGCATCTAAAATGACAGTATCTTAATTTGCCTTACGAATGCCACTTAATGGATGCATCAAATCAGTGATGAGCAGTTTCCCATTCCAGAGAAGACATGGATTATTACTGTGCATTGTGCTTTCACATAATTAAGTCACACCACAAAAGCTTTTCCATATTTCAAGCTACCTGAAATTCTCAAGAATGAAAGTCCTAAAAATTTTTTTTTAATTTTTTAAAGTTTTTTTTATTTTTCTGAAGCACGGAAACATAAATAGCTTTTAATTTTTATCGAAAAAATAAATATATACCTGATAGAAAAAATAGTCACTTTCACTAAAAAAATTTACTTCAGCTATCTTTTAAAGGAAAAAAAATGATGTTAATGTATAAAGACATATTCCTCACTCCCACCATTTCAAATTCTTTTTCTACTTTTTTTGGAAGCATTTTCATTGTGAAATGCCAGCATTAACTTATTACACAATTAGAAACGTACCTTCCTATAAACTGTATGGCTTCCTTTGTCAGTCTCTGAGTAAGGTTTTCATAGGATAGCGGTTGCTGGATAATCTGATGGTCCCTCATTAAGAAGCAGTTCAAGTGTCGGAAATTATAAAAGAATAAAATCAAAATCGCAAGTAAAATAGTGATTATTAACAAGCAGTAACCCAATGCTTGGAAAGGTACTTTGAGGAGGCCAATGTAATGCACTACTGCCAGGGAGATCATGGCGATTCCAGCAATTTGGATTGGGATGACAAGGGATTTCTGAACCCCTTTTAAAAATACGCTGCCTTGGCCAGGTTTGCAGTCTCTAAAATTGGTCACAGTAAGACCATAAAAGTAATCAAATCCATGACTGAGGGGGTGGTGACAGAAGTCATTACTGCTTTCACAGTTCATCCCAAGATGCCACTTTCCTACAAAGAGAGAAGGACAGGGAGTATTTTTGTAGTTAAACCGTCAAACTTATAATGTGTGCTATTCCAAACATGAAACTGTCACTATCTGATGGATATCCCCCTATCCCAAGCATTTATTGTGTAGATCCCTACTTTCTAATATTTCTTTATGCCTTCATCAATGACTTTGTTTCATGTCCACCTTTTCTTTTTAGTTAGAAATAGTTTGGCACAGCTCCTGATGGAGACCATTAAATTCTGAGTGGGCTAGGAGGTCACTAAAGAGTAACAGAGACCTAACAGGTAGTTAACTTTGAAAATAAAGCTTTTGCGCATGTGTAGTTAAGAAGTTATTAGAAAATACTATTTTGTAGCAGCTACTGCTTTCTTAGAAAGAGACAGTGTGGAGTTATGAAAAACCTTTCTTGAAATTTTTCTGGCAAATCATTCACATCTGATTAGTTTGTTGTTTGGTTTGGTCTTTTTTTCAAAAAGAAGAAAACAGTAACAGACAGGAAATAAATCAAGAATAGTGAAATTACCAAGGCATTTATTGTTTAAATGATTGTAAAATCTCTGAAATTGCTGATCTCCCTCTCTCTCTTTCTCTACATATAGTGAGAGAGACTATTTTTTATTTAAATATATATTATACAAAGTAACAAGTAAATTACCATCAAAAACCATCTCTCACAGCATTCTATCTTACCAGGAAACCACTCTAATTCTGCAGTAATGTTGGACACTGACACAAGAAAACAGTGAGTCTCATTTGCATGTATAGTAGCATAGTCTATGTTCATGCTGATTACAGTAAGTATCTAGATAATGTGTTCTATGACTCAGGTACAACCCCTCATCATATACTTATGCATTACTTAGTGCAACAGACCTAACTGTTTGGTAGCTATTATTTAAATTCAAATGCTTAATTAAAAAACCTTCAAATTCCGTTAAGCCTATTGGCTAGAGCTCATTGGCCAAATTATGGCCAGAGCTATGCTCCTTGGTCTCAACAAGGAAGTATGTTGAATATTTGACAAAATGTGTCATCCTTGACAAAACAGATTACAATATATATTGCAAGACCAAATTCTATTTATTTTTTCTTAATCAAATACCTAAACATGGCCAGCATAATTCTGGGGTTCTGATTTTAAAATAAATAAATAAAGAAACCCACAAACTCAGGATGTCCTCAGCCCCATAGAAATGTAGCCCCATAGTAGCCCAAAGAAATGTGAAATATTTTATTCTAGAGACTTCACGATACATGTGGTAGAAAGTACATAAAAGGAAAAAAGCATATATAGAATTTCCCCTTTCCCAAATAACACCAGCTTTTACAGATGTGTAAGAAAGAGCCCTGATGCAGGCAGTCTTGAGTATCTCTTGGGTCTAGGTATCAGCATATTCATCCTGCACTTTTCTGCCTTAGGCAATGACAAATGAGGGTGCTGTGGTACCAAAGAGGGTGAGGATGGGTGTCAGTTCTGATTTCCTGAAAGAGTACCTAGCAAATGGGCTCAATGTCACTATTTCTCTTCCACAAATGGCAGATCTAACCTAAGGGACAGGAATGTTTTGTGCATAAGTTCACCTGTCAGCAAATTGGGAGAAAAATTCTACAGACATTTAGAGCCTAACGGAATGCTTAATTGAGTCCAGTTCTACTCATACATCGCTTGATGGTCTTCAGTTAGAAATATCTTCTGTATATCACAGAAGCAGGTATAAAAACACTTTCAGGTCTGCTTATGCGCCAGTGAAATGGAGGCCTCTAAAGCTTTTTCATCCCATCTTTCCCATTTATTGACAGATGACCCCTTACTTGAGGTAGTATTCTGCTTTCTCTTGGTGGAATCATAGAATAAGTTGGGTTGGAAAGGCCCTTAAAAATAATCTTACAACCTCACTGCCGTGGACAGCGACACTTGCTACTAAACCAGGTTGCTCAAACTTCATCCAACCTGGCCTTAAACACTTCCAGTGAGGGGACATCCACAGGTTCTATAGGCAACCTGGTCCAGTGTCTCACCATCCTCATAGCGAATAATTTCTTCCTAATATCTAATATAAATCTACCCTCTTTCATTTTAAAAGCATTACCCCTTACCCTACCACTACGTTCCCTGATAAACAGTCCCTTCCCATCTTTCCTGTAGGCCCTCTTTAAGTACTGAAAGGCCACAAGGTCTCCCTGGAGCCTTCACTTCTCCAGGCTGAACAACTCTCTCAGACTGTCCTCATAGGAGAGGTGCTCCAGTCCTCTGATCATCTTTGCAGCCTTCCTCTGGACCTGCTTGAGCAGGTCCACGTTCTTCTTGTGTTAAAGGCTCGAGAGCTGAATGCAGTACTCCAGGTGGAGTCTCATGAGAGCAGAGGAGAGGGGCAGAACCACTTCCCTTGACCTGCTGGCCACACTTGATGCAGCCCAAGATGCTATTGGCTTTAAAGGCTGTGAGTGCACACTGCTGGCTCATGTTCTGTTTATAATCCACCAACATTTTGAAGTCCTTCTCCCCAGGGCTGCTCTCAATCCACTCATTGCCCAGCCTGTATTTGTGTTTGGGATTACCTCAGGTACTGGACCTTGCACTTGGCCTCGTTCAACTTCACGAGATTTGCATGGACTCATCTCTCAAGCCTATCAAACTCCCTCTGGATGGCATCCCTTCCCTCCAGTGTGCCAACCACACCACACAGCTTGGTGTCACTGGCAAACTTGCTGATGGTGCACTCAATCCCACTGTCCCTGTCACCAACAAAGATGTTAAACAGCACAGACCCTTGAAGAATGCCACTCATCACTGGTCTCCATGTGGACATAGAGCTGTTGACTGCAACTCTTTTGAGTGCAACCACTGAAATTATTATTATGAACATTATTGTGGCTGATTGCAAAAACAGCAATGCAGACCACTGTACTGAATTTTTAAATGTTATAATGGTGCCATAAATGGCTACCTAAGACTGCAAATCTGAATTGCATTCCCAACATACAAAGATAGAGATTTTGCAGTATAAATGCTTCAACGTTTTCTCTTAGGTTTACATGGTTACATGGCTGTCTGTATGGAATAATAATAAAACCAGATGTGTGGCAAGGTGTGCATGAAACAACACTCATCAAGTTAGATAAATGAAATAAAGGTAGAGTCCTATAGTCATGGACATAAATTATATTAAAGCTTTAATTTTTTTTTTTTTAATTTCTTAATCTCAAAGCACCTATAACTCAGTTAAAAATATGAAAAGGAAAACCAAACAAATTTAATACACTTTCAAGGTCATTAATTTTGATATAAAGAAGCTTGTTTTAACTGGATCTCAATAAAAACTAGACATTGCAATCCAGCACAGAAGAATCCTGCAACAAGAAATTAGGACAGGGGAAAATACAGGACCTATTTTTATCAAAAGCAAGCACAACAAATAGTTCAATGTCAAGATGAACTTGGGCCTCAAAAAAGATTTGCTCAGAAGCAACTTAACTCCAGACAAAGCAGGCAGCAGGTTAGCTGGGAAAAGCAACAGAAGCTCAAATTGTATCGGCAGCTGTGATGGAAAGACACAACTGCCATTCTCAAATGGCTGATGAGGTAGAGGGTTGTGATAGATCCTGCACTCCTTCGAAAAAGCAACTGATGACTGGGTCTATGACATGTTTTGTTTCATTCTTTGTGACAATAACCACTGTCTAGAGCTAGTGTTTGAACAGATTATTGTAATATGCTTTACACTCTTGGACCCTTCTGAATTTCAGATCAGTGCAAATGTTCTCACTTTTTTGCCACGTGAAGCTTCATAGTATGGACACTTCACACAAGCACCATAAGCATTTCAGCAGAGTCTTCCAAGCTTTTGAATGAAATTTATGCTGTTAATGTAAATTGTTAGTACCTTAATAGTTTGAGACCTAGGCTTTTTTCCCCTCTCCTTCAGCCTCAACTTAGATTTCTGCAGAGCAAAAGCAATGCAACAAAAGGCAAGTGGAAATGAGAGGCAAGTCCTATTCAGCCGAGAAACTTCATTTGGGACTCAGCTTTTTAGAAATGGTAATGCTGCAAAGGTTGCAAAAATCCATGTGTCTCCTCTAATTTTCCCTCAGACAGTTGAAAAGGGAGAAATCTGAAGACTGAGTTGTATAAAATGACCTATTTCTTTTGGTATTATTTTGTGCTTTTCAGATAAATGGTAAGATGCAAGTTGCACTGCAAGATGAAAACAGAAATATTTTAGGTGCTCAAAGAAATATATTTATATGAAGTACATAGCAATAATAATACAAACTACATATACACATATTATTAATATGGTCAGATTTTAAGCTGTTCTATTCGTAACTGTACTATTAATCCTACTCCATAGACTCAGCCAATCTTGTACTGGACAGATCACAGTAATGATGTGTCCAAATATTACAACACCTCATTCTGGAGGAAAGATACAAGTACCAGTTTATCCAGTAGTATTTTAAACTTTGGAGACAAGCTATATAGGTGGATTTTAAACTTCTCTGGATGCTAGACAACACACTGGATAAAACTAGTGAGGAAGAGTTGACATTTACACAACTCTAGCAGTAGTTAAAATAATACCTATCTACTTCCAGTGAAAGTTTTGTATTATGAGTAGCTATTTCCTACAAAACATCAACACTTCTTGCTACTCTGCAGGATCCTTAACTGGTAAAATACTACAAGGATCCTTAACCAGTAAAATCCTACATATTCAACACATCTGCCTTTTTTGAGAAAACTTGGTTTTGTTACAGGTCTTCTGACTGTGTCTCTTCCTGACAGATCTATTGGATGTCACCTTCTTTGTGTCACAGGGGAAAAACAATGAGGTAAAAAGGTGTATATATAAAGTAGATTTATAGCTAAAATATATTTAGGGATGTACCAAGCAAAAGGAAGTATATATTCAGAGGAGGGAAAAAAAAAATTAAAAGAAAGGAAAATGCATTTAGAGAAGAAAAAAATGCCCTTAAAGAGTAAAGGGGAGAGAAACTTGGTAAAAAAAAAAAAGGGACAGTACAGGCCTGAGGAACTGAAAGGCTTCAAATTACCCCTATGCCAATCCATCACCGGTGCAGGATTTGACAATTAATTGTTTGGAAACTGCTGAGTTAGATTGAACCAAGCAAAGACTCCCTGACCTAGACCAATATGATGTGATAAGAATAACAGCAGAGGCAGAAAATGGGCTGGATGGAAATGAGAGTCTGCCCATCTAGTCTCCAAATCTACATAATTTTTCTTAATCTACATAATTTTTCTTTTTGTCATTTACGTATGCTTTATCCTTAATTTTAATGCACTTCTTGATTTTTGGAAGCATTTTCATTATACTCTAAGGATATGGTAATATTATGTCTTATGGTTACATAGCTATCATTCAGGCCACTTGGAAGAATTGTTCATTAAGCATCATGGAGATAACTTCTGGAGATCTAAGTGGCAAGCTGTCATGTTGCAGTGAAAGTAGTTATAAAAAGAACATTAAGTAGGTCAGCCCCAGAAAACGAGTTGTATTACAGTGCTTGTTACAAACAGAAAAATTATTTTTTTGCAGTCTTTAATTGAATATGGAGCAATAGGAATTAACTCCATGATGAACATTACAAATTGTGAATGGCTTTTTTGCACCATGGCTCAAATACACCTCCACTAAAGTATTTTATGCTTTCTAAGACTCGGGTATAGTTAAGTCAGATTTTTAGTTAGGAATATTGACATTAGTTATCTACATAATACAGATATTTTTCTGAACAGCGGTGAACAGTGAATCGTTAGCTTTGCTGAACAGTTCAATTCTTTTAAACAAGAATCACTCAAAAAATTCCAAGCTTTTGTTACATTTAAAAATCAAATCGGGTGCATCTATCATCTAAATTAATGTAGTAACATTCTGGCATGATGTTCTCTAAACTACTTTTTCCTGGTAATTCCAGTACAGAGATACATTATGTAATAAAAGTTTTATTTCACAAAAATCTCCTAAAATGTAAGTATTGTGGAATAAGTCAGCGGCTAAATTAGAAAAAAAATAATCACATTATTTAAATGTTATACCTTTATGATATTAATTCCAATTATGTTTAATATTCATCTAGCGGGATTCCTTTTACCCATCACTGGACATTTATGCTGCACTTACTTGTCTGAACTATCTTTATAATGAGAGAGTAACACATTTTTATATTAAACATCTACCACAGGATGAAAAAAAAATCCTAGAAATGCCCATTTCTGTCTGATGACTAAGAAAAGAATCCAGATGTTTAGCCCAGGCACTACATTATCTACTTTATGGATATTTGAAATCTGGTGAAATGAATCCCACCACTATGCTGTCTTGTACCCTGTGATCAATCCCTCATTGTCTCTAACTTGTAATCAAACTCATATTTATACTGAAAACTTTTCAAGAGCTTGACTATTTTCTTCATGTTTCTTCAGTACCTTGCACAATGAGACTATAACTACACAAGTGAATTAGCGATATTTATCTCATTTGTGTTTCATATATACGAGGCAATGTGCCTTGCTTTGTGCCAGAAAAATAAACTCATGCTGTGGGGGGAAAAAGCTTAATGCAGACCCTTAACAGCCTATATGGAAAGCTAATGTTCTTCTGATTGAAATGAATGAAAAATAATGCAGTGTATGCATGCAATTTTACCTATTAGAGCTGTTGCATAACCTCTCTGCTTCAGGAGTTTGGAAAAAGTTATTTCTTCAGAAGGAAGTCCCCCAGAAGAGGCAGAAAATAAGAAGACACCAACTCGTGAGAAGGCAGCCATTCCTAAATACAATGAAAATGAATGAGACTCAGATAATATACTGAAATTATTTCCATTCATTCTTTCTGCATGCACTTTTTTGCTTCAGGTCATATAATTTAAATAACATATTACCCTCAGATGCTAAATGTTGCAAGTGGCAGATACAATCATCCATTTAGCTGAGCTAAGTCTTTTCTGTATTGACACCAGAAATTGAGGAGTGGAGAAAGAATTCTCTGCTTATAACTGTGGGGCCAGCCATCATATGAACAGCTGCAGCGCCTTCTGTAGATGTTCTAAAGTATAACATATCTGAAAGAAGTTCAGCTTGCATAATTTATTTTTCTTGTACAGAAACTGTACAATCGTACAACTGATTTGAGGAATTAAAAAGATCGCTCCCAAGTTCTACTCTCAGAACTTCCATTTTCCTCATACACGTTTTTCGCCAAGCCCTCAAGGTTATTTGAGAGAAGGCAGTTGAAATAGGGCAGTCTTAAAGCTAGGCATGTAAATATCATTAGGACAAAAAAGAGCAAGAGAGTCTGATTCTGCAAGTAGAGTGGCTAGGGCACTCAGCTTTGATGGGAGAGCACCAGCACTCGAATGGCATGCGGACACATGATTCAATACACATAGAGTGCATTAAAGCAGCATTAGGCATCAGCTAAGAACATCTAAGTATGGCACAGTAATTTCTGTATACTGAGAGTCTGAGGAACACAAACTTGAGCTTACAAACTACTCCCAGGATGAGGAACTTGAGAGCTCAGGTTCATGAAAATTAGATTACTAGGATTCCAGATGAGAGCTGGCTCCAAGTATAGACAGACAGAATACAGAATATCTATGCAAATCTGTGCAGATGTATCTCCAGGAAATCTGAATTATGCAACTGGATGATTGCAGTGCCAAACTACATGACTGATGTAGACAACCAGAATCTTCCCTCTGGTATCCCTTGTGATTAAACAAGAAAAAGACTTGCTAGACTGGTTTATTAAAGAGTGCTCAATCTACCCTTCAAATGTTGACTTCAGTTTTTCATGCCAGCTAGTTTTGCTGATCAACAGTTTAGGTAGTTTTAGCCATCCATATATTCTATGCTTTTTTATTACCTAATTATTTATATTTATTTTTATGTACTTCAGTCTCTTGTAACTGAAATTAGTTTAATTCCCTTAAGTTACTAGAATGAAAATACAGGACCATGATTTTTTTTTTTTTCATCATTACCTTTCTCTGAGTTTGTGTCTCATCAAATACTGCATTTTGGAATATTTTTCTTCAGCTCTATTAGCAGGAATTTTAAATTTTTAACATTTTTTTCCACACCATGATTCCGGTATCTTCTATAATAATCCTGTACTACTACTTCACTGATGTTTGTAAGTAGTCCATATTTTGCAATTTCATAATTTAATTAAGACAAATTTCAATTTTTGAACCTACATGGAAATGATCAGGTATGAATGAGAGCAGATCAGTTAAGAAAAAAAACAGTTCAAATGCTAATTTTTAAAAAATAAAAAGGATCATAATGGACCTGTGGCTTTACCTACAGTAAATATTAATAGCAATATAGCTGTAACAGGTATATAAAATTTTCCTTTGCAGCTGAATGTAATGGAAAATTTAGCAAGTTATATTAGCTGGCACTTTTGCAGAAGCTTGTTACTTGATTTGAATGAGCATGAACACATCAAGTAGGCTCCAGAGTCTTGCTTTGCTTTCATTCCCAGAAGCAAGGACAGGATGTTTTATCACTAATGAACAAGTGATCTGATTAATGTATAATGATCCTTGCTAAAAATGATGTTAAGGGAATGTTAAAGTTGCATGGCTAAGCACTGAGGGGCTCACTCCCAGCACACTAAAATAGACTGGATCTTCAATGACTCAAATGAGCTTTGCACCAGGTACTTTAAAAGCAACAGAAGTTATTAAATACATGTATTCATAGGATAGTTAAAACTGTGTACGGGTAGATATGGAACAAAAGTACTTAGAAGGGAGATTTTTTGCTTTCTTCTTCTCAGTTTTAAGTGCTGCTGGAACACCTTAATGAACAAGTTCCCCATCCTTCCCCACCTCCCTTGCTCCCCCTCCCCTGTCCTCCGCAAAAAATGTAATGATTTATCTAAACCAAAAGGCTTTGTAGAAACCGAAATGTCTGAGCAGAAGGGTTTACACTGGGTTCTTCCATTGTGTCTTTCCAGATGTATCTCTGTGATGTTCAACACTCAGGCTGCCCACTAATATCCTAGGAGCTGTCTAAACGCAACTGGGGAGGCAGGCAATGAGCCCAGGGTCATTTGGACAGTGGAGGAAGTCGATGGAATTTCCTTACATTAAATAACCACAATCAGATTTTTGCCTTAGTATTTAAAAAAATACTTTTCTCAACAAAAAAGCTTCATTTTTGTGCTAACTCTAAAATGTGAACATTTTCTATATATATGGAAGATTTCAAACACTCACCAATTCTGCTGAGCTTGATTAGTCACTGAAATGAGTACTTAACCCAGTATGGATAAAGATACTAAGAAAGGCCAGACAAAAAACGGAAAACAGTTTACAGCAAATAAAAGATGATCTTTATATGTAAATAAAGTAATGAGATTTTACCTGATCTGATAGGATATCGCCCTGTCAGGAAAGCTGCCCTGCTTGGAGTACAAAGTGGGGATGCTGCTATATGCTGAGTAAGTGTCACTCCTTCCTCTGCTAGCCTGTCAATATTAGGGGTTCTAGGAAAACATAAGCAGGAAAAAAAAAAGAATACACAAAGATGGTTATTTGGAAATAGGCATCATGAGATGAAGGCATCCAAGCCAAAAACTATCAGGAAAACTGAGATAACACTTACTGTATGCTAATTATGAAAAACTATGCTTTCATGATATTTAGAATAGCAATTCTAAATACTACAGTGTCAAATATTTTTACATTAAGTGTCAACTCTGAACGGAGACACTGTGACATTGTGTGAAAAATATTTTTCCCCACTTTCATCTACTCTTCATGGCCAGTACTTAACTGTGAGACCTGGGTGTACCGTATTGCAACCCTTTTTAATGCATTTTTTAACCCAGAACTGTAACTTTGCTAGTTACAGGGCCTTTCTGCTACAGCACTGCGGAGAGGAGAGACTGGAGAAAGGTTGTGCTTCCTTACTCACTACTTGGTGTCACTGCTGTCTTTCCCCAGCAAGTTGTTTGGGGTAGAGGTAATGTTATGTGGTACCAGTTATTAGGGGAGATTCAAGCAGTTATGACTCTGTGTTAGGCTATATACTAAAGATGTTTACATGTCTGCATGACTATGTCTGCAACATTAGACCCAAGACCACATCCAAATTTCCATATCAGCATGGGAAACTTGTCTGCGGCCTAGCTCATCACGCAGAGGAAAACTGGCTCCTGTAGGAAGAAATCCCGTGCCTTTCTTTTTACAGAAAAAAATAGAAATGCTAAGAGGTCCCTGACATGAAAGATTAATTACCATGATCTCAAGGAACACCAGTGCTTCCACCACCTAAGTCTGAATAGTCAGAAACATTTATTTTCCAACAGACTTCTTTGCTATCTAGAATATCACCTGTATCATCAGCAGTATGATGAAATTTCTTCATACCCTAAAAAAGCTTCTTCAAGCCCATAAAACTTAAAGCTTTAACTTGAGTTCTTTTTTCTTCTTTAGTTTGAGTTACAAGGAGTTTTTACTTTTAACTCACTTCAGCTGGAACAAGAGTACTTAACATTTGACAGGATGGTGGTTTTAGTCTGAATGTTTTAACTTGATCAAAGGCTTGGCACCACTGAAATTCAATGACTAGGTACTACTTGCACTGTTTACACAACCATCCTACCTAAGCTGGTAGTAAGGATCATATAGGGGAACACAACAGCACTATTCAGGTATATTAACATTTGCTTTAATTAATGTATTGACTACAGCATGAAGATAAATTAAGAAAAAAAATGGCATTTTATTTCCAATTGGTTAATGACAAGCTTGTCTCAAATTACAAGTGCTTCAAAATATACTTAACTCATAGTATTTGCATCATGTGTATTTTAAAATAAAATTGTTGATTATACTTTGTTTTTCTAGACCACCCTTATTTGATTGATTGCTCAATTCTTTGTTTATGATGCAACTTTTCAGTAGGATAAATACATCAGATAAGTCTCCTTATTAAGAAAAGAAAACAAAGATTGAATATTCTATTCTCTGGAAAGGTTATTAACTTTGGTTACTTACAGAGAACATAATCAAATCTCTGAATGCTTTAGGGTTTTTAACTTTACAAATCCACAGAAAAACTAAATATAAAGCTATGACTCCTCCAAATGTATCATCATACCTTAAAGTTCTGTTCCCGTAACATCCCAAGTCTCCAATACCAAGATCATCAGCCATCAGCAAAACAATATTAGGATTCGAAGCACTGTGTGTTTTGACACTGGTTATGGCACACTGGCAAAGTATTAGAAATAAAAAGAATCTCATCTTCTTCCTGATGTATAAGAACAGATAGAAAATATAACATAAATACTTTTTATAAAAAAATCTGACTGTTAATCTAATTCATAGAATCATAGAATCATAGAATCATTAAGGTTGGAAAAGACCTTGAAGATCATCAATTCCAACCATCAACACTACCATGACCACTAAACCATGTCCTGAAGTGCCACATCTACATATTTCTTGAACACCTTCAGAGATTGTAACTCCACCACCACTTCCCAGGGCAGCCTATTCCAATGCTTGACCACTCTTTCAGTGAGGAAATTTTTTCTAATGTCCAATATAAACCTCCCCTGGTGCAACATGAGCCCATTTCCTCTCGTCCTATTCTTAGTTACTTGAGAGAAGAGAACAACACCCACCTATTTATAGCCTCCTTTCAGGTAGTTGTAGAGAGCAGTAACGTCTCCTCTCAGCTTTCTCTTCTCCAGACTAAACAATCCCAGTTCTCTCAGCTGCTCCTCATAAGACATGTTCTCCAGACCCCTCACCAGCTTTGTTACCCTTCTCTGCACCCACTCCAGCATCTTATTGTCTCTCACCCAAAACTGAACACAGTATTGAACCTGCAGCCTTGCCAGTGTCAAGTACAGGGGCACGATCACTTCCCTTCTCCTGCTGGACACGCTATTTTTGATACATGCCAAGATGCTATTGGCCTTCTTGGCCACCTCGGTACGCTCGTAGCTCATGTCCAGACGGCTGTCCACCAGCACCCCCAGATCCTTTTCTGTCAGGCATTTTTCCAGTCACTCTTTCCCAAGACTGTAGTGATGCCTGGGGTTGTTGTGACCAAAGTGCCGAACCTGGCACCTGGCCTTGTTAAACCTCATACAATTGATCTCAACCCATCAATCCAGCCTTTCCAGATCCCTCTGCAGAGTCTTTCCACCCTCAAGTAGATCAACACTCCCACCGAATTTGGTGTCATTGCAAACTTACTGAAGGTACATTCAATCCCCGCATCCAGATCATTGATATTAAACAAGACTGGCCCAAAACGGACCCCTGAGGAACACCCCTTGTGACCGGCTGCCACACGGATTTAACTCCACAATTCTCTGGGCTCAGCAATCCAGACAGTTTTTAACCCAGTGAAGAGCCTTTCTAAGCCATGAGCTGCCAGCTTCTCTAGCAGAATGCTGCAGGGAACAGTATTAAATGCTGCAGGGAACAGTATCACATGCTGCAGGGAACAGTATCAAATGCTTTACTAAAAGTCCAGGTAGACAACATCCACAAACAAATTAATAAAAATGCAATTGCCTTCTTTTGCTTACTTTTCTAAGTGTTTTGTTAGGATTGAGCCGTGTGCACTTTCCAGAATGCAAATACAAAAACTACTTTTCCTGCCAAAGCTTTTTGTTTGCGCACTGTCAGTATACTTAACTTTTGAAAGCCTTATTTGCTTGTGTTGAACGGTTGATTGGAGAACAGAGATGTAGTGGTGCTCCAGTCTTTAGTCTCTAAATAGTCTGATTTGGTTAACCCATTACAATCATTTTAGAGGTGTTTACATATTCCATAATATGTGTTTAATCGGAAAAGACAACTGCACAACACAGCATACTGAAGAAGTGTGTTCATCTGGAATAGCAGATACATATTCTAGTTGAAGCACATTAGCACAGCTGCATAAGCAAAGTAGCGCAGCATCTTTCTGCCATTATGCTTAACGTATTCACTGGTCATGAGCATTAGCATTAACTCAAATCTCTGAATGTATTGCTGTTTCTAGACATGAGTGACAGAGTACTGTTGTATTATGACTAGCTATATGTAGGACTGTAAGACTACATAATAGAAGCGTACTTCCAGAAAACAAACTATCTCATTCAGAAAAGCTTTTCTGGGTATTTTGCACCTTCCCCCTTGGTCACAAAAGACAGCCAGAAAGCATGGACTTCCACACAAACCTGCAAAGTGTAGACAGGATTGAGCTATATTGTCTTCTACATTATACACAAACTAGTTGTGTGTTTATGAAGTTCCAGCCAAGTATTTTTTTCCAATTGTGTTGTGGAAATTTGGGAGATACTTGTGTAACAGAGAGTATAGCCTTAATGAGAAGGTGTCATAAGAAGATTCCTGTTAAGATTGTGTGGGTGAAACCCAAGCCCTAAAGAAACAAGTCAAATATACCTGTGAACTTCCATATAACTGAGATTACACCTTTTGCTCTAACCTGGTCTTATAGAGTTAGCATTTGGAGCAAGAATAAAGTTGAGGAGAAGAAAGAAAAAGCTTTGTAAATTGGTACATTGCCAAGTCATGGAAAAGTTTTGAACTGGAACATCCATAGGTCAGCTATAAACATAGGAAAGTTAAAAAATAGTTTCTTTTCTGTGAATTCATGCAGAAGTAGTGACACAAAGGAGAAAGGAAGATTATCAAATTATGGCAAACAGTTACTTGGGTTTGGTATTCAACTTACTGGATCTGTATTTGTTCCTAGTTATGCTTTTCTTTTGTGCTGTTTTGTCATTGCTACTGCACCTTGCCACAGACATTTGTTTTGTAATAGCTTAGAGCCGACTGTTCATAAACCATCAACTCCTGCCTTCCATTTCATGTCCTCAAAAATTCACATAGAGGATTTTGATCACCATTTTTACACCTAAGGGTCACTCTGTTCAAGAGTTCTCCATCATTTTTTAGGGTTTTATTTTAGCTCTTAATATTTCCATGTCTTTAAATAGTTCCATGGGGCAAGAAAAAAATATATGAAAAAGAGTTGTCTTAGCTACCGAAACTGTAAGGAAGAAAAGCTCCCATTAATACCACCAGCTTTTAACCAATGTATAATAAAAATAATTTACTTGATGCAGGTTCTGTCTATATTATAAAAAATAGTTTTATTTGAATATACAGACTGACACATTGACTTTTATCTTGTGTGAAGTTAGTTCATACATTCATAGTGGTGGTGGAGTAAAACAAAAAGAAATTGATGCAATGTTATTATTTATCATCGATGGGTTCTAGTTTATGGCCACAAACTTGAAAAAAAATTATTGTTTTTAAGCAGGTCAGAATTTGGTAACCTGAAGGAAACATTAACCTATCTTCTCTGTATATGAGCTGTCAGCATAGACTCACAGCCCAGAAGGCCAATTTTATCCTAGGCTACATGAGAAGAAGCATGACCAGTAGGTTGAGAAAGGTGATTCTGTCGCTCTACTCTGCTCTAGCAAGAACGCAGCTGGAGTACCGTGTCCAGTTCTGGGGTCCTCAGTACAGGAAAGACATGGACCTGTTGGAGCAGGTCCAAAGGAGGGCTACAAAAGTAGTCAGAGGGATGGTCAGGCTTGATGGGGCTCTGAGCAAC
>JAVSBS010011452.1:5800-23301 GCA_033124195.1 Coracias cyanogaster | reverse complement strand
CTACCATGACCACTAAACCATGTCCTGAAGTGCCACATCTACACATTTTTTGAACACCTCCAGGGATGGTGACTCCACCACTTCCCTGAGCAGTCAGTTTCAATGCTTAGCCAGTCTTTAGAATTTAGTCCTATTATTGCCCTGCATTGTATAGTAGAAGAGAAAAAGAAAACTAGATTGTCTCTTTTTATTAGGCCTTTTTTTTTTCTTGAGTTTTTTTTTAACATTATTTTATCTCTCATATTTCTTAAAAATTAAAATGCATTCTTTATTATATAGCTAATTTTTCCTTCCATCCCCTTACACAGATGAAGCCTTTAAATAAAGATGAACAAAAAACTAGTAACAACCTCAGTGAGAACAAAATTTCCGAGGTTCATTGCAAAAAAAAATGATCATAATTTCTGCTATTGAAGTAAATGACTGAATTTCTCTTCAACAAGGGAAAAAATCCAGTTTGACTTTCTTGACAGGAATAAGTATTATGGAAAATGTGGTGAAGAGATACATTATCAAATTATTGAAATCAATGTTTACAAAAAAGTTCTTCACAAACATTTTAAATATCAGGACCAATACCAAAATTATGTAAAAATACTTGATATCATATCAAAATGTTCTATAAACAATGCTTATACTATATCCAACATAAAGCTGGAAGAATGTATTGTACACAATACTACATACACTCATGTGCTTTTATGACAAAAAGCACACTATTTTCAGATGTCCATGGTATGAATGTTATTTTACATCAACAGAGACTTGTCATATCTCTATTTTAAACTGCATTGGCTATTTCTTGGCTGAAATTGAGGGCCTGTAGGCTGTGATAGGCTGTGCCAGGTATACACAACAAAAAGAACAGAGAATCTCCCTTTTTTGCCCCTAGCAATATTCCCATTTTTTCTGGAAGCAGGCAGTCTTTTTCAAATGCAGATGAGGCATGAGTCACACCAGAACTCTGGATTATGCTGGGACAAGAAGGAAAGCCAGAGGAAACCAAAACTAAGGTAGATACTTGAAAGTGAAAGAGTATGAAAAGGAACTAGAAACAAGAATTTCCAGAGAGAACGGGGATATCAGGTCAAGAAAGAAAAAACCTGTAAATCAGTGAGTTATCGTAGATAAAAGTAACTGCTGACAAGATAAAAAAGCCAGAACTGTAAGAGCTGGTACCAAGAGACTAGACATCAAGGGAGACAGATTCCTAAATCAGTGAGGTGTGGTGGGTAAAAGTATCTGTGGAGAAGATGAAGTAGTCAGAACTTGAAGAGTTTGCACTGACTTGAACAAAGAGCAAGAAGGAAAGCTCAAGACCCAGTTGGAATGAGAATGGCAGATTGTAATGAGAAGAAATGGGTTTAAGAAGCTGGAAGGCATGGTATGACCATGGATAGGAAAACAAATTGAGGAAAAAAGGTGAGAGAACTGGGAGTGTGTTGGATGAAATTGCTGAGGAGTTATAATTAAGGCAGATGAAGAGACCTGATCAGAAAGAGCCTGGGCAGGTAAGACTTGGGACTGATAAAAGTGAGATCAAAATAATGGGGATTGACAAACACAGACTGGGAATTCTGATTCCCAACCTCCATTATTGCCATTCTGCCAGAAAGTAAAAGATGCAGAAGGTTTTAACTCTTTTAGTGCTTGTTCACATACAGATAAAACACAAGTATATTAGCTGACTCTTACTGTTTAATGTACGCTTTATAAGCCATTGACCTCACTTTGATGACAATAGTTCTGGTTTAGACTCCAGCCAGCAACATCTAGAGATCCCAGTCTTATCACTGCTGCAATGGATCGTTAGCTGGTTTACTCCATGGGAAGCAATCTACTTCGTTTCAGATGTGGACAATACATAAGACTAAAACACTAAGCACATTTCTGCTTGGTAGGATGCATCTAACCAACCCTTTATCAAATTACCATACTAATGAAGCTGTGTAGCACCTACCACAGTGCAGACACTTAATCTGAGCCATAGACTTACCTTTCTGTCCTGAAAGGATAAACAAGTATGAATTGCTTCCCACACATTGCAAGAGAACAACACACTGACCCCATAGGATAGGAACAACCTGCTGCAGTATTTGAAGTTCCTACTCCACTGTGCAAAGGGTGACACATAAACTGGTGACATTATATGTAGAGTTGCATGGATGCTCGCAGGACCTGCACATTTATTGATCAGGGAACTGCTGCAGAGGGTACAGCAAAGGGCTACAAAGACAATCAGGGGACTGGAACACCTCTCTTACGAAGAAAGAATGAGGGACTAGGGGCTTTTTAGCCTACAGAATAGAAGACTGAGGGGGGATCTTATCAATGCTTACAAATACTTAAAGGGTTGGTGTCAGGAGGATGGGACCAGTCTTTTTTCAGTAATGTCCACTGACAGGAAAAGAGGTAATGGGCACAAACTGGAACATAGGAAGTTCCATCTAAACATCAGGAGGAACTTCTTTACTTTGAGGGTGGCAGAGCACTGGAACAGGCTGCCCAGGGAGGTAGTGGAGTCTCAGTCTCTGGAGACATTCGAAACCCTCCTGGATGCCATTCTGTGCAACCTGTCCTAGGTGAAACTGCCCTGGCAGGGGGGTTACACCAGATGACCTCCAGACGTCCCTTCCAACGCCTACTATTCTGTGCTTCTGTGATTTATTTAAGAGAATTACTGAGTGCCATCAGTTTTGCTGTAGGTTTCACGTTGTCTGAATAAAATCTAGAAATACATACTCCTGCTACTAATAAGACCATCATTTTAAAGGTACAAAGCTAGCTGGTTTTGCCAGTTTTACAAACAGCAATCCCAAGGTGTAATTCAACTTGTACAAACAAAAGATCCTGTGTTTTAGTTAGAAAGTATGGGGCTATGGAAAGTAGTCTTTCTGAATATGCGTGAGGTCTTTAGCCACTAATGAACAGAGCAAATTAATTTTTCTTTTACTGAGCAAATTACTGTTGGAAACCAAAGTAGTAGCTGCATTTTATTTTCCAGAATGAAAGAAATAAAAAATTAGTGAAATATCTTAGAAATTAACTGACTACAATTTATCTGAATTTTAAAGCAATTTCATGTCTGTGTAGAGACATCATCAAGAAAAGAACCTATTCACCAAAATACCTAAGAAAATTAATCACCTTGGTCAAAATTTAGAATCTACTGCTGTATATGTTATACAGCCTCTTCATATAATATTTTAAATAAATCTACACAGCGAAGTTAACAATAGCTGTGCCCAGTACCAACCGGATCACTGTCATTTGCATGTGGATCTGTTCCTGCAGAAGTTGGCCTCATTTAGTACTTCCATTTATCATTTTGCAAATCAACAACAACAACAAAGTTATTGAAAGATGTCTCTGATACAATATTGCCAGATACTCCTCCATTCTGAATGAGTATCTGTAGACAGTCTCATGCATTGGGCTATTTGCCTCCACCTGCTATCATGTCCCTGAAGTGAAATCAAGAAGGAAACAGGAAAAAAAAATAATCCAAACAACTCTGATTTCTCTGGTGTATTCTCTCTGCAGCAGACTTTAATGCATCTTGAAGGGATGTGCTGGGAAAGCAAGAAAAATTGGATGGATGAAATTGAGTGGAACAGACAACAGCAAAGAAATTTGGAGGAGTAAAAAGGGAAGGACATGAGAAGAATAAAGCTCTGACAATGCTGAGGCTCGCCTGTGCCGCACCAGAGTTTTTAATGGTCAAAAGACAGGCATGTGCAGACTTTACATGAAAATGATTACATCAAATCAGATGAAGTTTCCACTTAAGCTAGTATTTGATCTCCAACAGCAGCCAATTCAAATACCTAAGGAAAGAATGCAAGAAACTTGGCAAGTATATTCTTTTACTAGTGCACTCTTCTACCTTTTGGCAGTCACTATTCAGGGTATTTTGTACAGGAATGCACTATACTCAACAGCTCCCCGTGGATCTTTTTACCTTTATGATTTTTTTTTAAAGTCTATTTTGAACCAATTAGCTTTTTTCTTGTTTGGGTTTTTTTACACTGAACCAATTAGATTTTTTTTTTGCTTCCACAAGATTCTTTAGATGTTCCTGCAGTAGGTTTTACCTTTGAAGGCTCATGTATTAGATTCAGGTGGTAATATTTTTCCTTAATTGCATGTAAGACACAAGTGCAATTTTTAATCCCTGCTTCACTTTCCCTGTGATATAATAGGACTAATAGTACCTTCTTTGTTCCCAAGGTGGCTGCTAAGTTGAATAGATGACAACAAATTAAGACATGCTTAATTTCCTACAAGAGTCATACAGGAATTTAGATTTCGTACAGGGTTTTTCAAACTACAGTATTTTAGTCGTTATATGTGATCCTATATATGTGCCTACATAAATAGATGTGCCAATATACACAGCTGC
The DNA here is from genome assembly GCA_033124195.1 of Coracias cyanogaster. Taxonomy (NCBI): domain Eukaryota; kingdom Metazoa; phylum Chordata; class Aves; order Coraciiformes; family Coraciidae; genus Coracias; species Coracias cyanogaster. Next base: position 18,899 of record JAVSBS010011452.1, on the reverse strand, counting down.
ATATGCATATAGGTGCACATACACATATAGCCTACTTTTTTCTACACATCTTCAAAGGACATATTTTCTATTTGTATTAAAACAAATTAAGTATAAATCTGTAAGAAAAGATGGATGAAAACAAATAATAGATATAATCCACTATTTGTTGATACTTCACATGGATTTACCACGTATTTCTTTTATGTTTTAGTTTTCTGCATTAAAAAATGTTGGCAAATTATACAGAAGCAGAAGAGTTGTCTCCCCCGCCCCCCCCACCCCCCTGCCTTATCTTGATTACTACAAACACATCTCTTAGATGAACAATGATATGCAACTCTTTCAAACCCTTCATCCCAACTGAATCATGCCAGCATTTTTATTCCGTTTGATTAAGCAAGTTATCTCTAAACTACTTTTTTAATGTAACAGAATCCTTTGAGAAAATGCTTAATATACTTTATCCTTGAAGGTATAGTATTTTATGATGAAGTAAGCAACATTTAAAGATATTCACCTCATTAAAAAATGCTGTGCTATCCTTAAGCGGTAAGCAAAAAAAGAAAAGAAAAATTTACCAAGCTTAACTGAATGTCAGAACTCAAAAAATTTCCCTAGGACTCATAAAAATCATAAAAGATAACCACAAGTTAACACAGGTAGTCATCCTCTCTGCTAATTATACATCTTGTTGAGAGAGAAAAATATTTTCATTTAAAAAAAACCCTAAAACTTATCATGAGTAACTATCAGTGATTGTCATGTCACTTCCTCAAAACTAGAGACAAGTGTTCTAAAGAACTAAAAGAAATCTTTCAGATTTGGTAATTGCACGTGACTAAAATGTGTGGGCCTGTATGAAAGATGGAACTGTTCAGTCTTTACAGTTCTCTACTTCACAAGGACCTCAGTTCTGTATCTCTCTGCGTACATTTTGTTTAGCATAAATATATAATAAACTATTATAAGGCGAGAACAAAAAGCTTCATTCCTGAACACATCAACTTCAGTAAACACTACATGATGCTGACTGCCAACACGTGTAGAGCTGTTGACATATGCTATTAAGTATCTGTTTTAATGTGCATGCCTATTAGAGTAAGAACTTTAAACCGCTATATTAACCAATGTAATATGACACTTACATCCTTCGAGGGCTTAGCTAAACTAATTCATGATATCTAGCTTAATTAATAGTTTTAAAAGCTGTTGAAACAGGTTTTTTTAATATACCAGAGCTAGATGATGTGTGAAATGACTGGTTTTGATACTGCCTTTTTCAAGAGTGTCAAATGGACATGAGGAAGAATAAGTGTGATTAAAACTTTGTACTTCCACTTTTATGACAAGCAAGCAGATGAAAACTGTACAGTTCTGCAGGACTGTGAGTTCTACACATGGAATTAACAGAGAAGTTTCATTATCTCCATTTGAAATGCACCAACATATAAACCATAGCTTCATCTCATTGACTAGTTACAGTCTCTTCACCTTCACCCAACTATAGCCAAACTGGTCTCTTCTGAGTTTCCATTCATATTCAAAGCAACAGCCCACAAAATGCTTAAAAAGTACAAACAAAATTCTAATTACACATAACATTGGAATAAGACAATAAACTCCACCAATACACTGTCTTCACACAGACAGTGTATGAATGTGAAGGTTGGTATTGAAGTCCTTCTCTAAGTCTTTGGGAGGATAGTAAGACAAATGGCCAACCACTTAACACTAGATTTTCATTTCATTCAATTTGAAAGTAGTTTCTAAGCTTTTTTCACTGAAAGTGTAGTTTTAAATGCCTATCAAATGAAAACATGAAACCAATAGGAGGGGAAAAAAATACCTCAAAACCAAAAACCCCTGTCTCTCTCCCTTGAGTTACTCACTGGAATCCTCTGGAGTCTTTCAAGATCAAAGCTTTGGATTTTGTAACATAGTATTACTGCATTTTCCTCTATCTATAACCGCTTTTCTAGCTAAAGTGGTTTACCAGAGAAATTGCAGTGATATAGCCAGTTAATTTTTCTTTGCTGTATGACGGTAGCAAGTAGCACATCAATAAAATGATCTAGTATGTTATATTATTTCCAAAAGGATGTTTCATTTAAAGAAAAGAGAGGTTGTATTTGCAATAATTTGTTCTAAAAGTGTGGTATTATTATTTTTAAAACAGCTGTATTGTTATTTATGCTTGCATTATACCACTCAAGAGCTCTCAATAGAGATAGTACAACACAAAAATTGAGAAAAGGTGCCTTCAGCCAGTATTAATTTTACCCATGTAGAAGTTAAAAGCCTATATAGCCCATATCAGTCAGGTGCAAACCAATCCATCTGAATTTAGTAATCTTAAAGATATGCATTTAGTCTGAGCCAATTATCTAGGCTTCCTCTCTGATAGGAAGAGACAGGAACCTTCAGAAGAGGAGTCATCTCTTCTTAAGACCGATATAATGAAATGTAGAAAGTGATGCTTCTTCCACACACTAGGGAGAAAGCCTAAACATCTAGTTTAGACTAGATGTATACAAAAGGAATAAAGTTACATGAAAAAAAACCCCCACTGTGATGATGGTGGGTTGCCTGTGTGTGCTCAGCATAAAATACAATACCCAACTTCATGTAATAAACAACCACTACATTTTTCAATTAGTATAACCTGCTCTACCAACCTTACTGGTGTAACACTGTCTTACTCTGAGTAATACCACTGAAATCTGAAAAGTAGAGAAAACTCTTAATGAGTTCTAGTTGCAAAATTTTGCTCCAAGGGATGCATGTAAGTATTTTTCCTTTCCAGACTGTATAGCAATCTGATGAACATTCCGTCTTAAATATTTTATTCTTTTATTACTCTCAAGTAAAAGATATTTGATGTAAGAGTGATTACAAACAGCAAGGAATATTGGTAATGCTCTGATTGAAGTCAGCTACAGCCAACCCTGTACTCAGGTTACAATCACAAGTCTGATCAGACAAATAAACTTTCTCTCTGACAGAACAGAAATTACACTGCCCGCTGTTACTCAAGCCAGACAGTATTTCAAGGAAGCTGTTGTCAGAGGTGACCAACCAGCAGACTCAAGTTCAGTCTGACTGTGGTTCACAGCCTTACTAGATCCTATTACCTTCCTTCATGAGGTCCTTGTCACAGAAGAAAAAATGCTTTAGCTCCTGATATAAGATGAGAACAAGTCTGTTAATGTTCATGGACGTTGTCTAGCGATTCACACGGATAGTGTGCATTTTGGTCATGTCACTGGAATGCACCTACTCATACGCTCAAGTGTCACACATGTTCCCCTGACCTCCATCACACCCCGGGGATGTGTTAATTCTCATCATGGGACAGTGCTGCACATGCTTGTCCTGTCACATAAGGGGTAGGAGAAGAGAGAGTAATGATGTACTTACACAATACAGGTATATTCGGATCATTTGATGGAGAAAGGGGTACTGCAAACAACCCCCTTGTTTCTCCATAAGGAGCTGTTCAATTTGTCCCGTTACAGAGACTGAGAATGGCTGTATTGGAAGGTATGTAAACTAATCAAGAGGAAATGGTTGTGTCTGGACTATTACTTACAACTCACATTTGCGTTCTTTCCCAGAAACGCTATTAGAAAGAACATGTATTAGAAAAAGCATTAGAGTATAAGGAAAAACCATGCCTCTCATGTTTCTCAAAACAAAATATCGCTTGTATCTACATTCGGATTATCTCAGTTTACTAAGCTACAGAAACCAACACCACTTTTTCATGGTATTGGATGCAGGTGTCAATGTGCTGGCAGCAAAGGGGCTACAGGGGAGACCTCTGTGAGACAAGACCAGGGGCTGCCCTGTGTCGAACGCTGTCAGTTCCAGCCAGCTCTACAATGGACCCACTACAGGTCACAGCTAAGTCCATGAGCCAAGATGGTGGCACCTTGGGGAAACATACTGAAGAAAGGATAAAAAATCTTATGTAAGGAGGGGAACAAAGAAAGAAGGGTGGTGGAGGGCTGAGAGAGAGGAGGAGGAGGAACAACAATGCCAGAGTAGTAGAAGGTGGAGCAGGTACACGCTCAAAGAGACTGCATCCCATGGCAGGCCCACACCAGAGGATAGCACAAAAGTGAACAACAAGGAGTAGCAGAAGGAAATGGCTAAGCACTAACTTTGTCCATTGCCTCACTGGCGGGACTAAGGGCAACCTGCAGCAGTAACAGCAAGGGGATGTCTGGAGTGAAGGTGTGAAGACTAGGAAGGTGGAGGAGAGAAATCTGAAGTTGAGCCAGGGAAAGTGGAAGGAAAGGTGTTTTTCCTGCACATTTAAATGTTTGTCCTTTTTTGTTGTTTCCCAATATCCCAATCAGTAATTAAATATTTATGCTACCTGGAAATATATTAAGCTAAATTTCCCAGTGGTTCTGCCCACAACAGCATTTGGTAAGTGCTTTCTCTCTCTTTACTTCAACCCATGAGTCTTCTCACTCCTGTTCCTCCTGTTTTCTCCTGCATCTCACTGAGGAGGGGAGGAATTGAGAAAGGAGCTGTGTGAGTGCTTGGCTGTTAGCCAGGACCAACCCACCACACTTAAAATGAAAAGGGATGAATGGATCCAATGGCAAATTACTTTCATTGATTCCCATCAGCCAAAAGTTCCTTTGCTGAGATCCAATCCATCCAGATTCTAAACGTCAGCCTTCTACCAGGGATGGAAATGGAAAAGCTTTTTAAGTAAAAAATAATCCAATTTGAGATCAGCTGACTTACTGTGTTGCTGGTGTAAGCAAGAGGCTCACAACACATTAAAAGAATAGCTTCTCCTTCCTCTCCATTTGCATAAGAAACATGTAAAACAAGTGCAGCTGCTTATTGAAGACCAAATTCCTTCTCTACAGTTTTGAAAACAAAAGAAAATGTTCTTTGTTGCTTCCATCATACAACTAATACTCAGGGAATGATATGTCCTCATCTGCAAATAGTCATGAACATGAGTCATGAAAAATTGTTTGGAATTTTTTGGACAAAATTATTTCTAATGAGAAAAAAATAAAAGAAATTTTTAAACAAAAGAATGCTTTTTTAAAATGTCACAATTTAAAAATTAAATTGTTCTCCTTTACTTTTACACCTAGAAAAATAGCCTGTTTACCATTTACAAGGTGAAACCAAACCACATTTGTTGTTCTTTTGGGCAGGGAGACATTTTCTTTGTGTTATTTTTGAACAGTGTTAAAAGACTACTCCTTAAATCGCCTATTTTTTTAAGATCTAATGAAAAATTGTAACAAAAATACTAGAATTACCCATTCATAATTTTTATTTTGCTCTAATTAACATGGTAAAGAAAGCTTCAGAAGTATGTGTATATATATATATTTGTAAAAATAGTAAGATGGTAAGCCATTTTCTAACCAGCTCTAATGCAGAGATACTCCACTAGCACTATTCACTGTCAACACTAAAAGTACAAAACAGCTTTAAAATCAAATACAATTATTGGAAAACAGACTCGGAAATAAAAGGCATGGATCAAGAAATTAGGAGGTCTTACAAATCAGGAAAACATTAAAACACTGGAAAGAATGCTTGTAGAATTAGTAAAAGAAGGATTATGAACTGCACAGTGGTGATGTAACTGCCTGATTGCAAGCTACATAGATCAGAATCTTCTAAAAATGTGCAAGCCAAAGGGCAATGACATTTACAAAACAAGGCACATATATTAGCCAACTTTTAATGTCAATTCCAAGGATTTAATAATTTACTAATTTCAGTAAGTATACATACGAATATCTGACTTAACCCAACATCAAGAAAAAAATAAAAATAAAAATTGACAACACACTTCACTAGCTTGGTGAAATATCTGAGGGACAAAATTTAAACATCATAGGATTAGGTAAGAATTAGAATGAAAGTCGCAAAATGAAGGATATGTGAAACAGCAAATAATTCTAACTCTAAAAATAGCTGCTTAAAATGTAAGAAGAGGCCAAGAAAAAAAAAATATCTCGAACATACAGTGTAGAAATGCATATATTGTATAATAGCAATACAGGAAAAACAGCAATTTAAGCCACAAGGCATCCAGGTTCTTTCTGTTCTGAGTGGAAAACTCTTGCTCCTTCCCCCCGACTTCTCTTTCCCTTGTCCTCTGTTTTCCCTAGCTCTTTCTTTCTCTTTTTCACAGGGAGTCTAGGAAACTTGCAAATTCTTGCTGTTAAATCAGAACACCATCCTTTTGCACACAGGAGCCAATAGGCAAAATCCCGACATGACAAAATAAATGAAAATTGTCATTAGCTCAAGACTATAGTAATTCACTTCATTTTCACCTTATTTTTTATGACATTTCAAGAGCATATAAAAAGTATTCTAAAAAGATATTTTCTCTGTTTTCTTGCAGTACACATTTTATTGTGGTATATCAGCATTAACCTCTTTTAGCATTTGAACAGTTTCTCAATAATAGCCCCAGGGGTCTCATTATCCTTTGGCCTGGAGCATGCTGCAAGTATGTTTGAAACAAATAACATGCTTTTTTTAATCATATAGGAATGTCTTTAAATTAAGTTTTTTAAAAAGGGTGTTTTCCTTTGCTCTGTGCCTTTAGGTATGGCATAACCTTATGTTTTTGAAGGATGAATTCTGTTCATGAGTGAAAAAGAATGTATTGCTCCTTCTGTCCAACATGTATTTTTCAAGACTAATTCTTCACTGCTGTTATTAGATAACTACTATAATGGACAATATGTCCAGTTGTCTATTGTAATAACTTATATGAATTGGAGATGTGACACCTCTTACATAGCTGAGTAACTTTTCTAAATGGTTAATCCATGTCAACAGCTTCTAATTTTCTTCATCATAGTTGCCAGTTCTGTCAGCAGTGCAGAATATGAACATTACCAAAAAAAAAAAAAAAGAAAACAAATAAAAAAAAAGAGGATGAAGTAACCTTCTACTTTACTGACTTTGACACCTAATTAAACACATTTTGTAACACTATGGATTCCTGCAGAAAGCACGTTCATATACAACAAACACCATACAACCAATCTAGCTAGTTTGACATCAGAGGAAAACAGGTCGGTCTGAGCTCTGTGCCCTAAAATTTCCTTTTGAGTATGGCTGATCAACCAATTATTTATCATGACGTAAAACATTTTTAAACCACTATCTTTTAATTTAAAGCTTCTGTCCCGGAAGTAAAAACTCCAAGATCACTATCGTTGTGAACTCGAAGCAATTCAGACTTTTATGCTCACAGCACAGTGCCATAGCGACAATTCTTGTTAAGCACTTAATAAACAACTAATCTCAAATGTCTTGTCTTCCTCCTATCCCTCTTCTCACCCAAACTAATCTTATTTTATTCCTCCTCATCCCCAAACCTCCTCTCAGACAACCAAGATGCCACTCCACAAACTCTTCCACAATTCTACTATTTCTAAAACATGCCCTACCCTTTTCCAAGCCCCTTCCCTACTCAAGAATCCCATATTAATGTGCCATCGATCTAAACTCAGACTGAATACCTCTTGGATGCAGCTCCTCGACGCCTCCAGTTCTGCTTGCCCAGGTACTGCTATTATCACAACAATTCTACCATTAGTAGTTGATGCTGTTGCGTCACTCTGCTTGCTTCCTCCACCACTCTTCTCCCCACAACATAGGCTCTTCTGCCAGCAAGCAGTAGGCAGTGCTCCCTATTGGTGACTGTGGCTTTTTCTGGTATTAAAACAGCCTCAGCTCCTGGTCTGACAGGCACGTAAACACCTAGATATAGATCTGCGCTTACTGAAATCCACCTAAAGAGAACCCTAAGGGCAGAAGCAAAAAATACGTTTGTGAGAAAACAGGATGTATGGAATCTGTATTATTAATGAGTCATTGCAAGGCTGCATAGCAAGCAATACATGTGGTCAGATTCTGTTCAACACTTGTTTTGGTTCAGTAGGACTTCTCTTTAATTTTCCTCCTTCTTGTCTCAGTGTGGTTGCCCAAATGTAGTCTTTCTGTGTAAGTCTGGCAGATACAACCCTATTCAAAGTGATTATTTTTTCCTTAACTTTTCTTTCTCTATTTTTCCTTGACATCCTATCTTAGTGAGTCCTCTTATAGATACTGTCCCCTTAATAGCTGTGTTTACCTCCAGTTAGCAGGTTGGATGTATATAAGATTACAAAGCAAGAGATTAGATTTATTTAGTATCACTTAAAAAGTTAAGAGTTAGGACTTGCAAGCTTCCATCCTTGAATCAAACAGATTTTGACAGATTATGTACGCTGCACACTTCAAAACTACAAGCTTATTTCAGAACCCAACCCCCTCTAAAACTATTTGACAATTCATTTCCATTTGATTCTCGAAACAGAGTCCATAACCAAAATTACATACACTTTTAACATTACTTTTTAAACAACCAGACCTTAAGTAGTAAGAGGAAAACCACCACCGCACAGCTGAAAAATGTTCCAGTACACAGATACGCTGCTTTCTTTTTTGTTCAAACTGCTTTCACAATTCAAGGAAATCTTACACAATTTTTAATCTTTTGTTGTACTCCACTGTAATACTTAATAATGAAGTGTATTTTCTTACAAAATAATTTACCACTACAGTTGATAGTATCTTACAGACAAGAGTGGACAGCATTAACATCCTCTTTTTCTCTTTCTTATATAAAATACATTGTATTAAGTTAATGAGGAAAAGACAACACTGCTTATGCTATGACTGCTCATAATTGCTAATGCCCTGTCATGAAAGATTTGCTTTGAGCTGTGAAAGAATATGAACTCTAAGTATATATGACCTCAATGTTTACAATTAAACTATATATAAATGACAGATTTTGGAGCACGGGGGGCATTTTACCTTGCAGCACGAATTGTTTCAGTTTCTGCCTCTAGTTTTCAAACAAGATGGCTGCCCAGTTATTATCGGTGCATGGGTACAAAGTCCAGTCACATGAACTGAAACACAAAGGTGGAAGGGAAGGACAACACTAAAACACCACCTTCTTGTTACACAACACCGTCAACATTTCTAGATAAGACTCTAATTCACAAGTAGGAAACAATCTCAACACATTTTTACAATGCATATATACACATGCCTAACAAGGATACTTGCTTTCGTTTATTGCTGAAGATCTGTTAGGCTTTTCAAATGCTGGTGACTTTGCATTGTACTTTTGGAAAACAAGGACAATACCAGAATCTCAGGTGCATTTCTACCTTCTGTACAGACAGTTAGGGTTCCCGAAGAATATCTACATAACTTCTGAGGAACTGCATAAAAACACCTTTTAAAGCATAATTTCAGATCAGTGTTTTAAACTTTTCCATTATATGCACAGAACTATTTAGAGATTCTCTCTACATAAATACTGTACACCATAGCCTATTCTAGTTTGCTCACTACACATTCTCTTAGAAACTGTATGTATTCCCAGCAGATGACTGCTCCCAGGAAGTCCAAGGACCCTAATATGAAAAATAATTTGTTAAACTTTTAAAAGTGCTGATTAGTTTATGCATTATCCTCCTCCCTCCACCTCAATTTACGTATTTTTCTCAAAGAAATTCAATCAGGAAGAGAAAGATGCATGTCCAGAGATGTGTGACAACTGATGCCAATGAAAATTAACAGAATTCAAGCCTTACATTCTAAATATAAAATTCTATTGTTCTTACAGGCAAAATATTGAAGCTAACAATGACTGGGACAAATTAAATGGAACCAATGTTTTTGAACAGCTGTCTAAACACAGTTTAAGTTATGGGTTTTTTGTGGTTCAAGAAATCAGTACTGCTTGTTTAGAGCTTTTCTCTTGTGTTTTTCATCCCTCTACTTTAAAATAACATTGTAGTCCAACAACTTTGAAAGAATTTTAAATTGCCAACCCCTTCTCTGTCTCAAATACAAACAGGAAATGCTAGCTCAACCTTAAACCTCTGAACAACACTGCACCTACTGTCTTCCTGTTGCTAAAAGCATTAACAACTGAAAATAAAAACAATTTAATAAATTTTTATCAACCTCCTTAAAACAAATAACCAGCTAGTTTTTAATCTCTTTGCTTAATCATAATTTTGGACAAATAATATTTTAGAAGGTACTGAGAAAAAATCCTTCTTATAGACATAAACAGCAGTATGAAAGATGAAACAGATGAGATGCACTATCCATTGGCAAGCACAAAAATATTTGTACTTCACAAAGTTTCTTCAGTACATACACTGCAACTCTTCAGAGATGTATAATAGTAACTATATACTTGCAATACATTTTATTAAAACAATTGTTAAGCAACATTAATTCAAAAACTTGTAATCATGTCAATTAGAAAAAAGCAGTGATAAAACAAGGATACGTGTGCCAAAATGTCAATGGATTGAATGAAAAGACTTGTCTCTGCTAATTAACGTGACAATTCAACGCATTTCATATGGAAAACCAAAATGCAGCATAAAAAGATCTATTCATTTTAACTAAAATAGTATGCAAAAAATCACAATGAGATAATGAGTGAAAAAACCCCAAATGTCCTCCCCCTCTCCTATCCAAATCTGAGCAGTGAATGAAGACTGAACTAAGGGTTTTTTCTTTGTTTGGGTTTCTTCTCTATGGCTGATTAGAAATCACTAAAGAGTGCAAAACTGACAATTACTCAATGATTTCAAAGCTTAAGTAGGAGAGAAAACTGAAATGCTAACAGGGAGGCTGCATTTAGGCTACGGTAAACAGGATACTACCTTACTCAGTAATGTATTCTCCAGTGATACAGAACATTTTTTAATGGATTATATTGTTTTGACCAATACTGTTTTGGTGTTTGTTTGGTTTTGGTTTTTTTTTCCCCTCACATGGATACGAACACTGAGTCCAACTTTGTTTTTCTTTCATAATTTGTTAGAAACATGTTTTTTTTAAGATACTTTGGTCTTCTGGTCACAAAGTGGTAGACAGTATCTACTATTTTACATATGAGTATTAATACATTTAAAAGAGTTCAACTCATTGAATTGGTAATTATTTTTTAAATACTGTTTGGGAAGAAAAGAAGATAGAAGGATGTATGACTGGATTTACTAGGATCTAGTGGAAGGGCAAAGCTGCAGTGAGGCAGACTTCTTGTTTCAGTTCATCAAAACATCTCTGACAAAGCTTTAAAAGTTTAGGATTGAACATAATCACGCTACCAAATGCTCATCCACCAGGTACAGTATATACATCTTTATAAAAACAAAACATGTAAAACTGCTGTCTTAGACTGCCTGAATGTTGGTGCATATGCTTCTACCCAAATCTGCTAATACACACTTGTATCTATCGAGGATTCAGTTCTGAGAATATCACAATGGCTTTTACGTATGGAACTCAGTGATATGGTCTAATGAATTTGGTATTTTTCCTTCATGTTTGTGCTTAACCTTAGTTAAGATTTACATATAGAAGTTTAGTTGGATAAACATGTGGGCTAAGCCCTAAGAATCAATATCCAGCCATAGTTTCTGACTATCAAATAATACTTGTCTAAGCTAGCTCAAGTCACAAACAGAACAGGATCTTTAAAGAAACACGGGCTTGAACAGACAGGAGAAATCATTGGATTGTCCAGCTAATGTATTTTAATTATATTTCCTGGATGTGATGAAGTCAGAAAATGTAGATGAATATGAACGTCCCCACCTTTTGTCAGGTCCTTCAAGAAGCAACAATCATCCAGCTAAATATATTAAGAAATTGCAAGAGGGCAAGGCTTTGTTACAATTCCACCAACATTAAAAAGCTCTAGAGTAGACACTACCCTGGAAGACGCTGATAGAGACTCGGTGATAAGAGTGACATCTACTGAGTGAAGCTCTAGGCTTCCTGAAGCACGTAGGCTTTCCTCTGAGCTCTGCAGCTCAAGACTACAGCCTAACTCTACCTCATTTCATGACCACAACAAAAGGTGGCTAGTCCCTGGATGGCACAGACTACTTAGTAAGCATATACAGCCATCTTAATACTAGAATTCTTAAAAGCTTTTGGAAAATTGCATTAGTCTGATTTTTCCAGATGAGGGCATAATGGTTGGCCTAAAAAGGAAAAGTCAGTGAAAAACAGATTATGGAGCCAGGATGTCAAACCTGGTCATTGCTATAATACTCAATACCTATTGCTTGTAGCAGCCACTGGCCTAAATGACACATTCAGCATTTTTTGAAAGAGTGATACAACAATTCATTCTGCAACATAGATTCTTGCAATATAGCTGCCTCATGAGACTTGCAAGATAATTTTCATACATGAAAATGCAGAAAAATCTCTCAAATGGTACGAAGAGGTAGTAAGCTCATCATGGGCTAGATATGTTGCCACTGATCTCTTCCAGTGAGGAGATAATAATAATAATAATGACTATTCTTAATTGAAGAGGATAGATAAAGGCTAGAAGTGATCTATAAAGAAAATTTTAAATTGGACAAGTGGCAACACCACTTTTCAGCTTTTGACATGGTACAAAATGGGGAACAACCTCACTAAGCAGCAGTAGTAGTAAAAAATACACGTAAGAATTATAAATCATTAATTACTGAACAAAATACAACTGTAGCAGGAATGGTAATTCAGTACCGATGTTAATACAAAGGCATGCTGTATTTGGGACTAAGAAGGCAGTCTTAGTAAAACATGGGCTATTTGTCACCTACAAAGCCCAGAGCTACAAAAATGTACCTCAGTGCTGGACTTGTCTAATGATACATAAAAACTAGAAACTTGAAAAGCAGTTAAAATGCTAAAAGCTTCAGAAAGTATAACTTATAAGGAAAGGTTAAAGCAATTAAATTTGTTAAATAAAATGAAAAAGCATATTGGAAGAACACAGGATATCCTAGTAGAGCAAAATATTCACTGAAAGATTTAGAAAATTTTAGGTGTAATGTCTGGACAGACATTTTAAGCATATAGAATTTTGTCTCAAATAATCCTGAATGTCTCTTGTGGTCTTATCTATATGGAAGCACAAGAAATGGAAATCTAGGAACCTTTCAATCCTGCAGTGTCAATGTGAGCAATCATTCACTTTACAGAACACAGGTCCCCACTTAGTAGGGGGACCTAGCTG
>JAVSBS010011450.1:0-18828 GCA_033124195.1 Coracias cyanogaster | reverse complement strand
GAGAGAGCTGCGGGAGAGGGGTCCGGGCTCCGCCAGCGGCTGGCTCCTCGGCTCCCCGCTGCCCCGCGGCCGCCTCCTGCCTCTGCCTAGCCCCGTGGATGCTCTCCTGGTATAAAAGGTTTTTTTTCCGGAGTAATCATTTCAGCTCGCGGTTTGCCATCATTTCCTGCAAGCTAGGAGGGGAGGGGGGAGGGGGAGGAGGGGAAGGGAACGGGGAAGGAAAAAAAAAAAAAAGGCAACCCGACAACCCATCGGAGGCGCCAGATTCTGCGCGAAAACGATAATAACGAAATAAAAATGTCATGCGAGTTAAACGCTGGACACGAGAGGGGGGAATCCTGCGATTGGAGGAGCGCCGCGGCAAATGGGATTTCCGCAGGGGGAGCGCAGGGCGCGGAGCGCGGCGGGGCCGGGCGCTGCCGGTGCCTGGGCGTGTGTGTGTGTGTGTGTGCGTGTCCGTGTGTGTGTCCGTGTGCGTGTCCGTGTGCGTGTCCGTGTGCGCCGCCCCGGGGCTGCCACTCACGAGCTCCTTATTTAGGTCAATTAGGGAGCAAATCCCAGCGCGGGGGGAGCGGCGGTGCCGGCCCCGGCACACGGGCCGCAGCCGGGATGGGGGGGTGGGGAGGGGGGGGCTTGGCCGCTCCACGTCCCGACCCTCCCATTGGCTGCAGCGGGCTCAGCGGGCAGCCCAGCCAGCCAATCCGCGCCGCGGAGATCACGGTTATATTAATATTATTAATAATAATCAACCCCCGCCCACCCCCCGCCGAGCGCTTTCATGTCTGCGGCGGCGGCGGCGGCGGACGGGGGAGATGCGCCCTCCGCCGCCCGGAGAGCCCGCACCGGCCCCGCGGAGCGGTGAGGCCGCCCCCGGCCCGGAGCCCGCGGCTTCGGGCACTTGACCCAGGGGGCTGGGGGAGAGCGGCGGGGGGAACAGCTGCCCCCGTGAGCAGGCAGTGGCCGCGGACTGTCTCGCTGGTGGAGGGGAGGGTGCTCGGCTCGGGAGGGCGGGGGACCCTCGGCACCCTAGTCTGCAGGGTCTCTCGAGGCCCTGTTGGTGACATTTAACCTTTTCCGTTATATGTATGTATATATAGGGGTATTTCTATGTGTGCGCGTTATGTCTGTGTAGTTTAGTTAGACGGCCGGCCAGCCCCGGCTCGTGGAAGTCGGGCCCGTCCACAACGTCCCGTCTCCCGCTGTTCCCGGCGGGGAGGCAGCGGCGATGCGCTGCCCGCTCTGGCAGCCAGGCCACGGCTCCTGGCCTTGCCCGTCCGCAGCCCGACATTTTTTATTATTATTCCTATTGCAAATCCACTTCATGAGAAGCTGTGAAGCCACCCTCCGCCTACACCCTTTTCCTGAGCCTTCTGGATCCGCCCGCCACGGGACAGGGACTCCCGGCGACCCCACAGAGCTGCACCTCGCTGCAGGGCGCCAGGAAGGAGAGCTGTCCTCTGCCTTTTTCTTTGGGACCAGGCAGGCCAGGTCTGCAGAGGGGCCAGTCCATCCAGAGTGCACGTCGGAGACCCGAGGAGGTTTGGTGAGTACACCGATGCCATGTCCACCTGCGGGTCAGCTCTCTCCTCCTGCTCTGCTCCACCTGCTCTGCCGGGATCCTCTGCTCGTTCCCCTTTGCGGGACTCCTGGACAAGCACCCCTTTCCCAAGCCCCGCCTCCCCGTCCCGCTTTGAACGGGGGCACCGGTCGCTGCCCGGCGGGGGTGTCCAGCGGGGCCGGGGCGCAGGGGCTGCGGAGCCGGCCTCCCCGGCACCCAGCGGTCCTGCTTCCTTTCCTAGGGTGGCGGTGGAGATCTGCGAGGTCAAGGCCTATGTATGAAAGAAAGGGTGGGGGGAAATAAAATAAAATAATATAAAATAAAATATAATTTTAAAGGAGTCGTTTCACTTCCAAAGACTCCAGAAAAAAATGTAAACAGCCAAAGCTCTGAAGTGGACTCTGGAAAATCAGGAAAATACAGGGACTTGTTTGGCTTTCAGCCTTACCTGGGCAGAGACCGAGAGAAGTCTGGTGAACTGTAAACCGGACGAAAGCACATTTGTCACTTGTTGCACAGGAGTGATGTTAACGAGCGTTGCTTTTACACTCTGCACATCTTGTGGGTTAGGAAATATGACTTTGACGGATATGTCTGAAGCATCCATAAACCGCCAGCTCCGTTTGACTGGCAGACTCAGTACATTGATGTGTGCTTTCCGGAATAAAGAGAAAAATTAGGAGTCTGGTTACTTCTATACATTTCATAAGCAATGTGCAAGCTATATGTATGTATCCTGTACCCATATACAGTGTTCCTACAGTGTGGTCATGCAACTTACGTAATATTATTTGCCTTTCACTTAGAAACAGTATAATAAAATCAAGAAGAGTAAATTTGCTCTTGCCTTTTCTTTTCCCCTCCATATTTCTCTAACACAACATGTAACTGGTGTGCAATAAGGCTGAACTGTGCTTGTAAAAAGCCAGCTGTACTCAGACATATTCCTGAAACACGAAATCAGGATGAGGATAATTCCATACCTGCAGATACAACACTTGTACATACATGTCCATGGATACGGAGTAATTTTTTCAGCTTGTTTACGCACCTTTTACATTGCTATAGTGACATGACTACTAACACTTATTGCTTAATACTCCTTGTGCTTTATTATGATGACGAGGCGGAAAAGGGCGTGTGTTTACTGGGTGTCTCCATGCAGCCACCCAACAGGGCTCCGTGTAGGGAGCAGAAAAAGGAGCCAGTGATCGTATTTTCATAATTTAATGTCAGAAAGACATCCTGGGCCCCTGCCCTAACTCCTTGCAATTTCACTTACCCGGGGGTAATGTGGGCCGGGGGGTGTCCCCGTGTTCCGAGGGCATTGCCATCACCCCGTTGGACTGAGCCCGTCAGGCTGAGGGCAGAACTTCTTCCCCCGCTGCCTTCTCTCCCACAGCCACCTCTCTGCGGCATGACAAACATTTATTTTTTGCAGGCAGATGAGTGAAGAGGCTTTCTCAGGGCAGCAAGCTCCCGCCTGCCCCCGAGACAGAAGGGATTTCTTCTTTCGGCAGGAGTGGCTTTGAGACTAGATTTAGATCATAGGTGGTGGGCCCCTTATATTTCCCATCTCTGGCTCTCTTTCTCTCCATGGTACATGATTTTTTCTCCGAGGCTTTGGAGACCTCCAGGTCCGGAGCAGCTCTGGGAGGCGGGGACAGCCGCGGCCCCGGTGCCAGTGGGGTCTCCCCTGCTGAGCAGTCCCTGCTCCCAATCCGTGCCGATCACTGGCGTGGGGTGCCCGTGGGGTGTGCGTCCCCGCCACCATCTCCGACCCTTCCTAAACGTTTGGCAGGGTTTGCTCGACGTGGGGTCAAAGCACGGCCGCCTGCCACGCCGGGGGCAGGGAGGAGTGAGGGATTTGGGGCCGGGTTCTGGAGGGAATCAGCAGACGGGGGGCTAATCTGGGGGCCGAGAACCTGTACGTGAGTGTGACAAGTGCCTCCAGTAAGCCCCGGGGATGCCTGGCCGGCCGCCCCGCCGCTGCCCCGCACAGACTGGAGCGGGGCTGCCGGCAATGTGAATGCAATTACCTTGCTAGTGTTTGATGTCTCCCCTCGCTCTCCCCCGACCGGCACTGCCTCGATGTGTCGTAAAATAGAAATGAAATGAAAGACAAGCTTTAGCACTCGCTACCTAACCTCTGCTCCTCTCTGCTTTTAGGGGCCCGCGGGACGTTTGGAGCCCGGATCTTTGCGGGAGGCGTTTAACCCCCGAGGCAGAGATGGCTTTTGGGGAAGGGGAACCATCTCTCCCTTCTCCGTGCTAAAGAGACCGCTCATTTCCTGTCACCCTCCTAACGGATCAGACGGCAGAGCTGCGGGTAAGGAAACTCTCGGCCAACATCTGCCTCTGGTTGAGATACATACGTATATGTATATGTATATGTATATGTATATGTATATGTATGTATATGTGTATACTTATAAACCAAAACGGTTTCTCAGCCAGGTTTGGTTTAGGTTAAAAGTAAATCGAATAAAAACTATATTCACATCTTCAGTAAACTGCTGTGAGACACCAAAACGCCAAAGCAGATAGAGTAATGCAGGAGCAGCGTTTTTTGGGTCCAGCACTCTCCGCCTGGGTCAAGGTCCTGTACGCATCTTACAGAGACACCCCGCTTTGGGTGGTCTTTCCGTCGAGGAAGCCCCAAAATACGTGGACAGTACAACAAGTGGGAACCCCCCGCTTTTTTTTTCTTGCAGGTAGAAAACGCTAAACCCCTTCAAATGTGGGTTAAATGGCACTTCGTGCAGCAGCACTTTGTGGGATTCTTCCTGAACTTCCAATAAATTCTAAGGGATGCCCAAATTTGAGGAAATAGAGAAAATTATAATGATGTGGTTTGGTTTCCAGTAAGTTGTCTCTATAAACCCAACCTTACTGAATTCTTCACGACCAGTGATAGTGGCAGGGAACTTTTCCCTTTCAAGGACGCTGCACAATCCATGGCGATCCCCGTGTATGTATTCATTATTCACAGATAGTCACTAAGTGCTTTGGGTGGAAACTTCCAGCCCATAGCATGTCTTGACTGCCCGTGATGCCTATTTTTCTTTCTCGTTATAGATCTCATACAATTGGGAGCATGAGTCGCGTCGCTTAAGTGCTGTTTCCTTGCTAAGTGAAGAGTATTTTAACCCGTAATAAATTATCGAACGGGGGAATTTCCTTGGGTACGTGAATATACTAACGAAGAAAACAGTTCGAGAATGGTTTTGGAGAATATCTATTTCCATGTGTTAGAATTCCAGAGACTTTTCAGAAATACTTATTAATTGTCTGACTGGAGATGGGAAGAGGAAGAAAATGTATCATCAGCAAATTATGTGTTATCTTTAAAAAAGGTAGTTCCCACTGAAACGAGCTAACAATTATAACACAGTCTTGTTTTAAAGTGAGTTCTCCAGAAAGGTCTTTGGCATTGATCTCCTTACACAATTTTAACATTACTTTTTTTTTTTTTCTTTTTTTTTCCCTTTTTTCCCCCCCCCGTATGTACAGTGAGAGAATGCATGGTTTTATTGGTACTGGTTAGGGTCAGCCACAGGAGAATTATGGAGGTCATGTGAAATAGGTGCCAATAAAGCTTTTATTATTGTTTCACAGACAAAAGAGCATTATTGAAAGAGATCCTTACCAGACCTAACCATGGATATTTTGTTCTGTTAACAATCATGTTGGAAAACACAGAGACAGAGGAAAAAAAAAAAAAAAAAAGTGACTTTTCTGAATTATTGAATGTAAATCCCATAAGACTTTTGGAATTATTTTATCTCAGAAAATTAAGGGTTTCTGAAATGGAATACTTCACACAACTCTTTATTTTGCCCCCAAAAAAAAAAAATATATATATATATGGAAAAATCTATTACAGTGTCACAAAAGAACACAACAGTTTAAATTTTGAAATAGCATTTAACCATTGATTTTTGTGTTATGCAAGAAAATATTAACAAGGTAGACTTCACCTCTAGTTTGTGTGTACCTACAGTCTGAATCTAAAGACTTTCTGTGAGAACTTGAAGTTGACAATTCTGAAGTAAAATTTTATTAACAGGCTATTCTCATGTAATCTTGAATGATTTTAGTGGAACATTAAACCATCGTCAAAGACTGTAATGAACTTCCCCATGTATTGATACATTGGATTCTTAGATCAAACTTCAAAAACAGTTAGAATTAGTGAATTTAGTAAAAACTCATACCTTCTTAAATCTGATTGACTCAGGAGTTTTAGAGTAATTCTAGGACAGAGCTAAATTCAGCCAAATAAACTATTAAGAACTTACAGTACAAAACAGCCTTTGTGTTTTTACAGTTGTGTAAAAGGAGAATTGATGCATGGATCAAAGTCATCCCCCCAAAATACTAACATTGGGGTAAAACTTATCCTAGTTTTTGCACTTTGACAGTAAATTGATTCTAACTATGTGTATTCTAATTGGAAGGTTTAAGAAAACTTGTGAAATTTACATGGAGCTTTGTTATATTTAAAAATCCCCTATATTAGTGAGTTTTTTAATAAGAAGCAAGTGAGCTCTGCATAGATAAAAAACAGAAAACATCATCTTTCCTCTGACTTGTAATTCATTTATCATAAAAGAGGATAACACACTAAGCTTTTAAACTGCCATTGGATCAAGGAAAGTGTTTTTCATTGTCATGTGAAAATACATTTTTGTACATCGTATATGAGTGAGACATGTAGATTCCTCCCCCTCCCAACCCCCTCTTTCACCAACGATATGTACACAAAGGTAAAACCATGAATTTTTGAGTCAGTTCAGAAATAATCTTTATAGAAATCAATGAGTAGTTAGAGTTTATGTGAGTCAATAAAATCTGGGGATGAATGTAATTTTCAAATGGTCTGTAATGTATTATAAATGGTTTTGCAATGTATCACCATATGTGGAGATACGTATCTGGAGATATATACAGTTACATCGATATGAATATGTTTATTATGGTACACAAAAATTACGTTTTCACATAGCATGAAAATAGTGTTGAAATGCCTTTAGAGAGGACTGGACCTAGTCAAAATTAATATTGTAATGAACTCAGATGCTAATGTAAATTCCTGGAAACCCTAAATGCACTCACTTTCTTGTTCTGAATTATTTTGTTATCAAGTCTGATTAGTCCTAGAAAACCCTGAAGCAGTAGGAAGGCTGGGTCAAACACTGAGTGAACTCAGTGGTAAAGCTCTGTTTGCTTTCTCTCTGCAAGCGGCACTGAGATGTGCTATCTTCTCTGGGATCTCAGTGGAGCTCGGCAGGAAACCCACCCATATCAGCTCCTTCTCATAAGATTCCCCTTTGACTTCACAAACTCCTTGAGTTGCATTAGGGTGGTGCGAGCCAGTTCCCACAGTAATTCCTCATGAAATCTGAATACCGCAGCCCACATTCTGCCCCTGTGAGGACATGAGAAGTCAACTCAGAAATTTACACAGGCCTCTGGCTATGAATAATAAAAACTACGCTGCAGTTATCTGAATTTGGAGTGATAAGTGGACTTGCTGCAGGAAAATTTCCATATCACACTTTGTAAATCTGTGTCTTACTCAGAGGAAGCTAAAGCCTTGATTTAAATGGAGACAGTACTGGAGAGATGGGCAGGAGAGCTGAAGATGCACCTTTGTTGTGCATCACCGGGTATATCCTACAGACTGAGTAGGAAGGGAGCCAGTGTTCCTTTTACCTCTTTCTCTCATGCAAAATTCTCCTCCAGCATCTACTGGGGAAGGATTAATCAAAGTAAGTAGAGACCTCTACATCTAACCTTTTTGTCCTGTGCTCCCCTTAAAGACAAAGCGTACCTAGCCAATATTGCCCACACATTCAGTGGGTAACAGTCACATATGAAAAGTCAGATGAGTCACTTCACATGTCTCCTTCCAGCTGTCTGGTCTTGGAGAGGCTTTCTTGCTGCTTCATGACAATACATACCACAGTGAAGACAGGTGAAGGACAGCTCTACAAAGAAGATCTAGTTAACAGAATTTTATAAGGAGAAGGCAGTTGGTTGGAGGTAGGTCTGCTCTCTTTAGCGAGCACCCTGTAATGGTGTAGCCTCTCCCCTCCGCGTCACAGATGACTTGGTCTTTCCCTGTCCTGCTCAAATGCTTCTTATGACTTGGCTTTCTTGGCTGAGTGTGTATAGGCAAGCTA
Organism: Coracias cyanogaster; assembly: GCA_033124195.1. NCBI lineage: Eukaryota > Metazoa > Chordata > Aves > Coraciiformes > Coraciidae > Coracias > Coracias cyanogaster. The sequence continues at coordinate 11,082 of JAVSBS010011450.1, read as the reverse complement.
AAAAGCATCATGGCATAGGCTTAGGCAAATGCCTGTTCATAGTCTTCACTGTAAACTTACTCCCTGGCAGACTTTGACCCATCAGTCCCCTTCCAGAGCATGTCAGGGCATTTGTAGGATAATAAAGTCCATGGACTGCTCCTTGTAGGTATAAGAACACCCTGTTATGGTTTGGAAGAACACGTAGTCTCCAGATCCAAGCTATGTCACGCCATTTGTACTTAGGTCTAGGGGACGGGGCCAGCACAGAGCCAGCCTAAAGCACCCAAAACCCTGTCATTCATCTGGCAAGGGACAGCAGTTTCCTCAGATAGCAGGATGAAAAGGTGCCCTGTCATCATGGTGTGCAGTTATAGTAGTTTGGGTAGGTTTTGCAAAGGAAAGCACCTCTTGCCTACACATCCTCCTCTCCCCAGTCAGCATCCTTGCAAAAGCCTGGCAAACACCAGCCCCTTAGCAGTATTTATAGCTATATCTCTATCTGATGAGCCTCTCTAAAAGTAGGCTAACTCAAAACATACCACATCGCTGCTTGGAAATGCAGATGTGAAGGGATATCTGGTTCTAATATACAGATCACCTTATGGTGTGGCAGGTTTCAGTTTCCACAATAGAGAGTGCATTTGTGCTAGGAGTGATTTAAGCCATTTGGGACCTTCAAAAGCAGAAACCCTTCATGAACCTTATTGGAAATGACTACACTTGATGAAAAAAAAAAAAAGGAAGAGAAACTAGAGGGGTGATTCAAGATCACACACATCTAAAGAATGGAAAGAAAGCCTTTTCCAAAATGTTGCTCTTTCTCACAGAAAATGCTTAGCTTAGTGTGAGAGAAGTATCTCCATTCCTTTCTTGAGCTATGAAGTCCTGCTAATGGAACTGACATCTTATTGCAAAAAGCCGCCAGGCTTGGTTCAAAACAGCCAATTTATCAAATATTAACAATATTGGCCATCACATTTTCTATTGCATTTTCCATTTTGCATTTCTCTTTTTGCTGAGGAAGGCAATGAGGAGGACAACAAAGTAGGCTTTTCTTTTCAGATACACCTGGTGGATTTGAGCTCTGATATTTCTTTCCCTCACTGCATGGAAATCCCCTAGGAAGAACAAAATATCAGCATAAAGATTGGCTGTGCAGATTGGAAAGAAGGATTTTGCCCTTGGGTCCAAGAGCTGGAATGTTTTCTGCAGATCATAGACTCCATGAAACATATGTACTTAATAAACAAGCAAGCAAGACTTGTGCTTGAATGGGGCTTCCGTGCAGTAAGGAGGAACAACACTTGGCAAGCTGGGCTTGGGGGTTTGACACTTAGGTCCCTTACATCCCAGAGCCACATTTTTGCAAATTTCTACTTTTCTTCATCCCATTGGCAGTGCTGTTGAGGTGCATAAGAGGAACATTTCAGAAGCTTATTCCAGGTGATCCAAAATGGTGCTTCCTCACAGGGCTGATTATCCCCAAGCAGAAAATGGAGGGGTTATTACTACCTTGTCAGAGTTAAACCAGAAGAGCTAAGAAGTGTTTCCCATGATCATTCACAGCTACTGTCTCACCATCTGCACAGGTCAGCAGGGAAAACAACAGAGGGGAAGTAGCTGGACACATGCCAGCATGCCGGGCTTTTGGCACCCCTGTGCCACAGGAGCTTGGGGTCTTTTTGCATCCCTCTGCTCTGGAGCTGTCAGCAGGTAACACACTCTGTCTTGTATCTCAGAGCTGCTGAAACATTGTGTGCTCTGTCTTCACCTTTTGCAGAGCTCGACTGACCCTGCCTTGCTCCTTGCTTAGGGTGAGGCAGTCTCAATCCCCTCAGCAACCCCAACAGGTCATCCAGGTTTGATCAGGCCTAAGAAGCTGTCCTCTTACATTTAGCAAGAGAGAAACATGTCCACCATCTGCTTGCAATTGCTCTCTAAGATGCCGAGCATAGCCTTTGCTTTCATGCATCTCCTGAACAGAACATTTGACAATCAGGATATTCAGACTGAGCGAGATCTTATCAGTACTTTTTAGTTGTCAGACTTAAGGCCTGAACACCGCCAGGTCTCCACAGGGTTCAGTTGGGATGGAGGACGCGTGCATTAAACAAGGTGGCTGTCCACAGTAGCAAACGTGTTTCCAACATGCCATGATTCCCACTTGGCACAGGAGCCAGCCAGAAGTCAGATGTCTAGTCTGACAGATTTGTCTTAGTTTTTTCTGTGTGGAGGGGCAGGAGGGGCACCTGCAGAGGGTGACCCATCTCCCCTCTCTGTGCACTCATACTTCTCAGGGATGAACACTACTGCAAGTGCTGCCAAAGGTCACTATAGAGGACAGCAACATTAAACTAAACACATAACTTCTATCTGGTTGATGCTGGTTGAAAAGAAGCCTATCTTTATTTCTTCATTTTCTGGGTGCTTCTAGCTTGTCTAGCTGAAATAATCCTTTCCCCTTCCTCCATTTGTGTCTTTTAGTGTGAAGAACAACAGAAGCAGGCTAAGGACCTGACTAATCACCCCATCTTTTGCTTATCCTTAAAAATATATGTATATTGCCTCAAAACTATGCCACACAAAGGTGCATGGCAGCCATTCCTTTACATAAAGTCACAAGTTTTGTGTGAATGTGACCAAATTGTTACATGGTACAGAGAAGTCAAAGTTAAATTTAAGTTCAGTTGAGGATAAAAACCAGTGTTTGCTTAGATTTGTTGCTATTTTATTTCATAAGTATAAAAAACTCTAACTGATTCATCTGGAACTCTTCATTTCCAGCATAACTTTAATTGTTTTATTAAGCACAACAATTATATTATTCTGAATTAACTGTGTTTTGTTATGTGTATCTTAACCTCACTTTCAGTTCAGAAAAAAAAAAAAATGAAGTGGCAATGAAATATTTTCTTGGACTTTGTGATGGTTGATGAAGTCTCATGGGAACCTCTCAGATCAAGAGTGGATTAAAAAGAGGCTTTGATTCTTAGTTAGAAACAGCAATATTTTTTTGTCTGATGTTGGGTTGCTGCTTTCTGTCCTGATATCCCAAGTGTTCCTGCAAACAGGTTTTCCCTTTTGATATATCTACTAAAACCATTTTTAAAAAAATCTGAAATCCACTGAGATTTGGCTCAAAAAAAAAAGCTATTTTAGCCTTATGAGGTACAAATTTATCCTTCAGAGGATAAATCCTGTGGATTATCCTTGAGAGACCTGAGTCTGGGGAATGTGAACTTCTTTTCATAAGGACCAAATCTACAGTTTGTATGAAGCATGGGAATGATTAATCAGGATTTAAGCTGTACTTGCATCTTGCTGATCTTAAGTAATCCTCGGTGTTATTTAGAGAGCTTTGGATGCCTTGTTGACACCTTATAAGGACCTATAGGTTCTTTAGATTCGATTTAAATTCAGATTAACATTTCAGATTAGATTACTACTGCCAATTTTGCAAACCCTAATAACTCCTAAAGGTATTATCTGTACATAATCAGAAATTAAACGGGGTATGTAAACATAGATTATTTAAAATTCTACCATAACCATCATGTTTAAAAAAAGAAGTGTAAAAATCCTAAGGTTGTCCTTCACAGAGTTGTAATATGGGGAAATTATTAGCTGGTATGTGAGTTTATATGGCTTTTACTTAGCAAGAGTAGTTTGGATCTGTATGAGATCTGAGGAAAGTAATCCAAAATTTGTGACTTGCCCTGAGTTGGGAATTTTCTAAGTGAGTGTATGGATCTGACCTATCTCAAGACAATGATCTTTGACCATAGGCCACACGGTCTTCATTTTGGACTTAATTTATTTCTATTCTGTAGTCTTATCTGATGTTTCTCCCAGCTGCACATTTAGCCAGACTTCCTTGGTAGGAAACAGTACACCTGTGAAGCAATACAAGGGAAAACATCTTTGCCAGCAGAAATCAGCATTTTGCATCTTTTTACTTGTGTAAATAAAGTCAGCCAAAAACCATCTGATGACTCTGCACTTATCCTAAAAGAGACTAAAATCTTTCTGGATTGTTTTTTTTTTTTCCCCTTTAGTTTCCTCTTCATGTACTGGATTGCTCTATCAGATGTTTTAATCAGCTTTCAAAATGCATGCCTGTATTTACTTGCATGGAAGAAAATGAGACTATCAATGTAAGTAAAACATAGGTGAAAATAAGATGACATAGAAGATTATCTTTGTTAAACCTTGTCCATAGATGTGTCATGTAGACGTATTTCAGTTGCTTAAATACCAGGGTAGAAATCTACCTCACTGCCTTAGTGCAACTGAAGACCAAGGCGGGCTCCTGACAGTGCCACCTCGAGGCCAGTTTCGCCCCGGTCAAGCACAAACCTCTGCAAAGTGCTTTCAACCCAGACCCAGGGTCGCGTTCTTGTCATATCCCTTACTACAAGTTTAGTCAAGGTGGGACACAGGTGAGGTCTGTGGCGTTAGATGGCTCTGAAACGGTTCCTGGTACTTCTCAACCCATCAGGATGTTCAGAGATGTTGCAAGAGCATACTGCATGTAACTAATCTCAAAAAATGGTTGTTGTGGTCTAGATGGATTAAGATTTTTCCTAGCAGTTCTGTATTGCACAATCCAAATGAATAGTAAACTTAGATCTGTACTTTTGCCAAGTTGCAATTTATAATTAAAAGGGCTCAGAGAAAGCCAATTTTCCTATTTCTTTTTAATAGCTAATATTCTGAAAACCTCAAGGCTAATTAAACTGTTCATTGTCTCACTGCATTTAATTATTCAGATATTGATCTAACATCTTAACACACAAAACAGTGACATATTTTATATTTGGAAATGGAAAAAATAGGAAGCAGACCTGGTTTTAAAATGATTTAGCAGTTAATAATTGAACTCAAAGAGCAATGTTTCCAAGTGTTGATTTTTTCCTGATCCACACAGTCCTTCTGTCTATTAAGAGGGAAAAAACAGGAAAGGAGAGGAGAGAAGAGGAGAGAAGATGAAAGCAAAGCAAAGCAAAGCGAAGAGAGAAAAAACTCAAAACCTACAGAATTTTCTATAATGCCTGCCTCAAATTCCATGTCTACCTAAAAAAAATTTCACATGGTACATTGCCAGACCCATGTGTCCCTAAAAAGTGAAAAGTCATTTGACTGCAAAGTCAGACATACACAGAGGAATCCTGTGTTCAAGTTCTGGCCCAACCTGAGACGATTTCTGATCCTGGACTAATAAATATTTAGTTTGTCTTGTTTCACCACAGCCTGAAAATTGAACCCCATATGTTTCTCTCTTTTACTGTTGTCTTAATTTAGGTCACCATCTGATATGGGACTTGGTCCTACTGGGTGCTTAGCCTTGGTACTAAAATAGAAACTTCACCACAAGAGAGCACAAGCTGCTCTGCATGCAAAACCCTGGTGAGGTTCTTCTTCTGAAAGAATGAATTTGTGCTCCTCCTTGGGTTTTTATTTTTTTCCCATTTTAATGCCTTGGAAACATCATCACATTCTTGGGAAGCATTCTCATGACTTCTTTGGAAAAGCTATTTTCTCCCTCTCAACCAGAATCTGTAAGGCCTTTGGAGAATGAGAAACACAGATGTTCTGGGTCCGCCAGCATCATTTCCATTTTTATTGCTACATAAAGCAGAAAACCAGAACCTGGATTATTTGGAGTGGAAATCATCTATAATTTAGCCATTTACAGCTAGTCTACACACTCTAAACTGCACAGAAACATCCAAAGCTAACACATAGTCTGCCCCATCCACAGGACACATTTATCAGATGTACTGTGTCCTATAAGTGCCTACTACCCTCCACCGACTCTGAGGAAATCCCGTGGTGACTGGCTGAGATACACACCCAGAACATAGGTTGCTTACATACAGCTAATTAGTGCACATTGATATTTTCCAAAACATCCAAGATATTTGCATAGGACTTCAAGTATGACATGGAACCTCTGGGAGACTCACACGGTGCCAGAGCAGGACCTTTTAATGCTATATGGCTCAAACAACATTAGACACATTGCTTCAGCAACTGATTCCCACCTGCACAGACAATGAGACAAATACCATCTCTAACGTGCGTTTTGTTCAGAGGACACACTGAAAGGCAAAGTGATTCATCAAATCATAGGCAACTCTTCACTCTGGGTTGGATTCTGCCTGCTGCATGTAAGCCCTGTGGCTGGAAGCTCCCTGGGGTGAGGGTTACATAGTCTTGCTATGGATCAGGAAAGCAAACAGCATCATAGAGCAATTCAGTTGCCTTAGCTGTCTGCCTACAGTCCCTCTGGTGATGCTTAGAAGGTCACCTTGAACTTCGCTTGGGGAAAAAAAGTAAGAAAGGATGAAATTACCATAAGACAATGAGTTGCACAGGCAGGCTTCTATGCAAGCCTCTCAGATGCTCCTGACTTCTCTGAAGTGCACACTTCACTGCCAGACTAATACAGATTTCCGATCCTGCTGTGAGGACTTCTTCACACACAGCAGCATAGACCAGCGACTTTGACGGGAGAGGCAAAGGCAAAGCTGTTGCAGTGAGGGAGCACAGGAGATGGCAACAGGCTGTAGGAAGGTCTTCCTATGCCTTAATCCATGCCAAGGTTACATTTCCATTCAAGACTGTGACCCTACAAGCTGTTAAGGTCCTATGGCTGGTCATTAGATAGCACCAGGATAATATATTTCTCAGGAGGAAGAAGACTTAAAGTTCTAAAAAGCAACACGTATTTCTGGTACAATGGCTCAGCAGGGGGTTAACTTAAAATCTGCTATTTGGGAGACATCCGCTTTGTGCACAATGCAGCGTGCTTTGCTTTGTACCAGGAACAAACACAGCTTTCCCTCTTAATTGGATCTAGCACAAGTTATAGGTAGAATATATATACAGGAAAGGACATAAATTAGGGTATGGCATATGGTCATTATTGCACCATTTGCTGGCTAGTAACTTGGTATGTTGCATCTCCAATTTACAGTAACTGACACCAGATAATACAGTTGGGATTAATCCAGGCCTTACAGAGTGTTCCAAAAACTCAAAGCTAATTATTGCACTGGAGATTCCCAGATTGGCATATGGTGTTAAAAAGTGTTGTGCAATTTAGGCAAAAACATAAATTCTGCAAGAACTGCATTTTGCCAGAAAGCCAGCTTTCCCCTCAGATTATTTACTGCTATTTCCAGAGATGTGTTTTACATATGCCAGTGCATTTATTTCTCAATCTACTAGTTCAGTTCCTGGTGTCCTTTAAAAAATTACCTTATTAAAACCATCAGAAGCAAATCTGGTTCCCAGTCTGGCCAAGAGAGTAGAATTGACTTTCATAAACTACAGCAGATCGCTTTGCATCCACATTAAAATCAAGCTTAATAAACATTAAAGCTTGTATGTAGTGGGAAATTCCACTTTAAATTCCTTTACCATCTGTTGAATACAAAAATCAGCCGTGAGCATTTCCCTTCGACTTCTCTTCTCCTCAGGGCGCTCGGTGCACAGATGCAAGTTTGGAAAGGCTGTGCTCAGGGTGGGGCAACAGGAAGATGCGCAGAAGAGCTGCAGGCAGGCGGGAGTGGGGGGTGAGACCTGCGTCGTGGTGGGCGTCGGGAACTGAAATGTCACCTTACCAGAAACCGTTTCATCCACAGTGAGATTATTCTAAAATTACGTTACTAGTGAAGCCGTTTGTCAATATATCTCCACTGTTTCGATTTCGGAGTCGGAGCTGGAGCAGTTTGCTGTTACACAACTTTGCGTTAGCAATTTTTTTTTTTCATGATACCGCTTTTTAACCTCGGCTGTCCCAGACCTCGCTTCTGCCATCGAAACAGCACCATCTTCAGGCACATTTTAAAACCCAGCGATTGTCTAGCGGGGACCTCCCAGTTCCTCACACCGGGAATACTTTTTTTTCTCGCGCTGAAATTGCAGTTCTTCTCCTGGTTTTTCCCTGGGCACTCTTTAAGTCTTGACACCTGTCAAAATTAGGCTATTAACTCAAATGCGACAATCAACCTCCTCCGGTTGCACCCTCTGCGCCTGTAGATGATCAAATCTTTCCTCAAATGAACATTTTATTTTTCCTTAAGCTGTTTCACCATTATACCTGGTTCTTTATAGCTGCTTCATACTGTTTGGTTCAAATATTACTCATGTATTTTTTTCTTTTTTTTTTTTTTTATCTCCCCGACAGAAAGATCTATTTTATTTTTATTATTAGATTCAAGTCTGTGTTTCAAGTCTCTCTGCATTTCAAGTCTCTGTTTTTTAACCTTAAGAAAGACAAAGGGATTTCTACATCAGTTACATTTCATGATCTACTTGACTTGAATATGTATTTCTAACAAAACCAAGATCTAGCGAAGTCGAAAGAAATACACTGATTAGTAAGCTTTAGCGACTGTCTTCATTTCATATGTAAACCAAACAAATGTGGGCTTGGCGAGGGTTAAAATCACAAGAAAATGCAACGAGAAATACTCAGAAAACTTTATAATGCCATCGTAATCACCTACTATTATTTCCCCTAACGAAACGTCATTTCCATTGTTTGTTTCTTCCTCAATTTATTTTTGTTTTCTGTAGTCCAGAGGCAAATCGTGAGCAAAGACTTGCACGGCAGACCTGTATTCAGTTACTTGGCAGTTTTCTGGAGCTATTGGGAGGAGAAGCAGAGACAGGCAGCGCCCCATCCCTTATATCGCCCACCGCCCACCTATGGTCTCTGTGCAAGACGGGTTGTAAAGCGACTCGAAGTTCTTTATGGGGATGTTTAGCCTCGAAAAAAACATAGTAACTGTTTCTGCCCTTTGTTTGTCAGGGAGTAAATGGAGAAAAGATGCCGCTCCCCTTTCTTGCCCTCTTCTCGCAAAAAGAAGGATGATGCTTAAGTTTAGGGAGGGTTTCCACACCCAGCGTTGCCTCCTCCACCAAGTTTCCGCCGAATCCGTGGGATCCCTTCAGCTGCGAGGGCTGCACCTTGAAGCACGGATGGGAAAACACGTTCTCCTGCCTTTGCATCATTAAATAGACTGACAACGCGGTGACACTTGAGATTTTCGTTAGTCTTTATTTGGGAACGAAAAAAATATTCCGTTCTAAAACTGCGGGATGTGCCGATTTTCAGTACACACAGTTTTACAGCAAGAAGATAATTTCATCGAGGAATTCTCATCAAAATTGTGGTTCACCTCCGCACGGCAGCTGTAGGAGATACTGTAGCAGGCAGCACGTTAGAGGTTACAGTACATGTTGGGCACAGCCACAGAGTGAAATAATCACTAAATTAAAGAAAAAGTAAAAGCTATCGTGGCAGAACAGTCCTGGGGTCCCGGTGTGCGAGGGGAACAGGGGGTGAGATGGGGAGGGCCGAGGGCGGGGGAGCCGCCCCGAGGAGCGGGGCAGAGCCGGGCTGGCCGGCACCCCCGTGTCTCGCCCCCTTGGCCCCGTGGGAGCGAGGCTGGGAAGGAAAGGGGTGTGCATAGGGATGAAGACCTGAAGACGGTCCCCCGCCCTGGATGGGAACTGGGTTGTTCATAATGAAGGAGTTTTTTGATGTCTTGCAGACAACGACAAAAATCTTCCGGTTCCCCCGCCCCAAACTTTTGCTATGCCCTACTTCTGGCAAGAGATCGCCTTTGTGGGTTAATTTAAGGAGACGGAGGAGGCTGCGGTACCGGCCGGGAGGGGAAGGGTGGGAAAGCACCGGGGCACGCTGGAGGGGCCGGCCGGGGGGAGAGGGGCAGAGCAGAGCCCCCCAGGAATGGGCTCATCCCAGCCCCAAACCCTTCTCGGCCACTTCTTGGGAAGGTGGGTGCCTCCCGTGTCTGCCTCCGCCCGCACGGGAGCCACAGGTCCCCCAGCTCCTGCAACATCGTCCCCAGGCCCGGGGCCAGCTCCTGGCCGTGCTCGAAGTCAGGGCAGGAGGGTCGAGGCTGCGTCTCCAGGTGTCGCGTCCTTCCCCCGCCCCTGGCAGAGCTGCCGTCGGGTGGGAGCCCAGGAGAGATCCCGATCCAGACCCTTAACTGGCCCCGAAGTGCCTGCAGATTCCCCTCCCTCATCCAGCGGCACCAAGGACCAGGGATGCTGCGCTCCGAGCCCGTTTCTGCTCCTGAGAATAATCAGGAGCAGAGGGAATGATATTTTTAATTAATTTATTTATTTTATTTTGTTACTTCTATTCTATTCTATTCTATTCTATTCTATTCTATTTTGTTCTGCTCTCTTCTCTTCTCTTCTCTTCTCTTCTCTTCTCTTCTCTTCTCTTCTCTTCTCTTCTCTTCTCTTCTCTTCTCTTCTCTCTCTTTAATTTTTGAGGGAAACCCGTTTTTCGGTACACTTTGGTTTTCAGACTCTCTCGATCCTGGAGCCCTGGGTTTCGTTGCCTCCCTTAGGAAGAAGTAATGAGGTGGCTGCACCCCTCTCGGAGCCCTTGGGGTCCTCACCACTGTCCCAGCGCGGAGCCGGGGCCAGCAGCTCCCGGGCAGTCCCGTCGGCAAAGCGGGACCAGCGCAGCCAGGGTCTTCTGCGGAGAGGCAGAGAGGGCTGGGAGGCAGGGGAGTGAGTTTCTGCCCCCCAGAAGGAGCTTCTTGGCCCAGCCGGGAGGCGAATTCGTTCAGCGCCCTCCTCGACACTCCTGCCCCAGGGACACCCTTCCCGGCGCGTCCGGGGTCCCGGCCGGGCTGCGGTGCCCGAACGCGGCTTCTGCCTGAAGAGTAACCGGGTCCGGACCAGCCGGGGGCTTGTTTATTCGGTAGCTTCCCCTCGCCCCTGAAAAAATAGATGATAATCCTGTGAATTTTGAAGGCGAACGCAAATCAAGATGCAGGGAGAGGGCATCCTCAGAGTCCTCCTGAAGGAGGAAGAGGAGCTTCCTATTGATTTTACTTCAGGAATCTGTCTCTTCCCTCCTTTGCCTTCATCTGAAAGCAGGGAGATATTCCCGTCTTTTTGTTCACGGGCTTTTTTGTGTTGTTTTTAGTTTGTTTGTTTTAAACAGGTTGCTGTCTTTATTGGCTGTTTGGAAAATGGAAAAAGATAAAAGAGAATATTTCCAGAGTGTTTAGTTTCACTCAAATAAAGATTTTTTTTTTTTTTTGC